>JAVQJF010049168.1:0-42875 GCA_036023855.1 Gadopsis marmoratus
TCCCCCCCCCCCCCCCCCCCATTACCAAGGACCACATTGACTCGCGATTCCGAGGGACAGACAGACAGACAGGCAGGCAGAGTGGTGGACTGCTCAAAGTGCGACCACATCCTCATCCCATGTTTATTGCCGTGCTGCTGACATGAGAACGCGTCAGGACAGTGATGGAGAGGTAGGATGGTTGCTTTCCTAGTCTCTCATTCTGAGGTGTCACAGCAAATTGGCACAGACGAATGTCGTTCCTGTGCACGACTAAAGACTTGTAAAATACTTCTGCACTGATCTGCAGTTATAAGCGAACTTAATTTTCACCAAACTATCAGGCAGTATTAGAAAGTCTTTGAGGGCTGACTGGAAGAAATAACAAAATAACATTAGAAATCCAATGAATGCTTTTGCATGTTTTTTTAGAGTCAGCGCTACCAGTGGGAGGTAAAGCACTACAATTTCCAAAGTGATATGTTCTGCACGGACTCGCAGATGACGGAACCTGCAGCCCTGACTGCATTGATGCACTACTCACTGAGCCACTGAGGACCACACCTGTCTCCACTGTGTTGTGGTCAGACAGGTCTGGTGCCAGCAGGCCTCTTCTTTCACCTATGGAGGACCTCGCAGGGCAGCAGAGACATCCCAAAGTGTCCTGTCAGCATCAGCAGGGAAATGCCAATCCCAGCAGCAGCAGCAGCCACTGAGCCAACTATCACTTCTGAAATGCAACACCAACTCCAATAATGCTGAGAAAGCTCCAGAGAAATGGCACACTGCGCTATACTGCTGCCAGTGTGTGTGTGTGTGTGTGTGCGTGCATGCACATGTGTGACTACAGTCAGTTGTGCGTGTTGCACTTCTTGCAGTCGTGCAGCCGTAACAACTCGAGGGTCCACTTCAGTGAGGCTTCTCCTGCATACTGATGCCAACGCGCAGATATGCATTCGCCTGTTATCCGAGGTCATTCCCCTGCAGAACTCCCTCACTTCACACATCTCCAGCTGGAACAATGGTGAGATTAACTGTCTCTATTCTTTAACGGGTGTAATTATGCACTTGAATGAATAATTAATAGCAATAAGGTCAGTCAGTGAGTCAGATTTTAATGCTAGTGCCCAGATAATTTGCTGCATTTGTTAGGGCAGTCGTGCCCTTCCTGAGCTTATTTACTACTTTTTAGCAGCTAGTGCTTCTGCTTTCCCTCCTGTGTCCCAGTGTGCGTACGCTTGTGCCCTTGGGTGCACATTTGTATTCCCACATTTTCCACACCTCCGCTTCTCAGTCGTGGAAGCGTTTATCTTTTTAATGCATCATTTAGAGAGTAAGCACTCTTCCAAGCACACCCTGCATGTGATGCATTCATCCCAGTCATTCTTTAGACTCACAGTGTGGATGAATTACTGTGATGCGTGAACACAGAGTAAAACCCAAGGTCACATCATCACTGGCACAAAGGAATCTTGTCTGTGTGCAGGTTGGAAGTGGTCTTTACATGGCTTCTTCGTTACCTCAAGGACAACGGCGCTCACATTTTACGTTCACACAGTAGTCTGATGGCTTTCAAATGCTGTTTCGTAAAGCTTCTCTGTGGGAGAAATGTAATTTTATATTCAACATTTGAAGTGATTACTCCCTCCATGGAGATTATTCGTGAAGAGGGCTGAGTCACTCAACTGTTACTGGAAGCTGCCCATGCACAGGCCGAGAGACTTCATTTTCCTCTTGCGCTATTTTCAACCAAGCCTTCCTGCACGTACGCTACTTCTTGATGGAGGAACCTGTGAAAACTCAAAAGGAGGTGATCTGGTTATTCGACCTTGTTGCATACTCCTCCTTTATCGAGTTTTTTTTTCTTAATCAGTGCCTTAGAGCAAAATTCTTTATAGGTCTCGGTATCCAAGTCCATTTTTAGACTATGGGAGTATGTGCGTCTCCGAAACAAGGCTGAGTGAGCATGTGTGTCTTCCTATGTGAACATGTATTATGCGCTGGCTGGCGTGTGCAATTGGGAAGCAGAGCTGCTGGTACAGACCACTTTGCTACTCCAGCGCATAATCAGGTTGACTAGAACAAAGACGTTAGTTCTACATTGTTTGTTTGGATCAGGACGATCCCGGCAGCCAGAACCCAAGAGAACAGGGCCTCTTTCACAAGGCACCAAGGAAAGGGACCCAGTGGAGGGACCAGCTAAGGTCTCTGTAAAAGGCTGTGTATCCCTGGAGAATAACAAGGAGAGGAATAGCAAGGAACAGAAAAGCTTTCTTCCATTATGTGCTTTTTTTTATTATAATAAAATGATAGCGGGTTAATGTTCAAGGACATGCCCTGGAAAGCATTGAACATTTTATAGGTGTACCCAGCCTTCACAGTAAATTGACTATTAGTAAGCATCTTTGCACATTAGGTTTGAGTAGATGTGATGGGGAAATTCAACCATTGTGCTTCACAGATACCAAACTAAACGTCTGGCCTATGATCTGATTAATCCACAGGTTACCATTTAAAGTCATCGCTAAAAGTTGCCGGTTGGATGTCAGGCTTCAAAGTTAAGAGTGACATCTGAGATTACGGTGCGTGTTTGTTTGTTAGCTCCCTGCGGCACCGCTTGAAAAGCAAATGACTGGGCATACAGCCGCACACCCACAGTGGCTGCCAGACAAGACTTTTCTTTTCCCTCTTAAATCAAATCCCAGACGGCTAACTGGCTGTTGCAGAGCCGACGGCCTCAAGCATACAGACGCGTTTAATGCACATGTATGTATCCACATGCAAATGAATGCGTGCCTGTGCACACAAAGCGTCATCACTGTCACATTATGGATGGAGACAGTGATGTGTTTTGCATTATGTGATAATGAACAGCCTGAGCCAATTGCCCTGGGTAATTTGACATCTGTATTTTTTTCCCCCACTTAGGCCTAGGCTCTGTAGATGCTCTCATTATGAACAAGTTTACACAACAGTGATATTAATAAACATAAAGTACAAATGAAGTTGGGGCACTTGCATTATGCAAATTTGGAAATATGGTATGCTGATTTTCTTTTGTTTTCTCAAACTATTCCCTTGTGAATGTAGGAATCATACTAAGTGCATTTTATTCACCATGGCTCCTCTGCTTAGAGTAAAGTCTGCCTCCATATCACACATCAGAGGAGCCGCGCCATTGTTACAGCTGGCACAATGCACCATTGTTAGGTTGTCTATTGTGTGAATCGTTGAATAGATGAGGATTTTTTCAAATGGTAAGGTTTTGATAAAGGGATGCACGGTACGTATCCATTACACTCCGTGTGATCATTGTCCTGATAATGGAAAATAAGTGGAACTTATTACTCAACATCAATGCTTCAATTACAAGTCCCATTAATTGCATACTGTGTCTGCGTCATTTTCGTCTGGCAAAGTAATTTCAGTTCTGACAAAACACATTGTTGCTGCGGTAATGAAAGGCAATTCACGTAAACAATTTAATGTAGAATCTGGGTGGCCTCTTTCTCTTCACAGCCAAGTTTGCCTTGAGCAGTTTCCAGTAGTATGCCATCCATTATTAGTCACTATTTTTGTCAAATGTCCTATATGAAGGCAGGGATGCACTGTGACTTTGATTACAAAAGGAGCCGATATCTCATGCATTTGATATAGGAGATCAGCCATCCCTGGCAGAATACTTCAAAAGGATCATCCCCCAGTGTTAGACAGACTTTTTCTCTCCTCTGATAAAATATCTGTGCAATTCCATCTGACATTGTTACCTGTAAACCTTCCAAAGACTTCACTCTGACCCAAAAACTATTCACAATCCCAACCGCATACCCCCCTCCCCCCAAAATATGTATTCTCTTGCTCATGCTTTTTATTCAGAATAGGAAAAAAGGGTTAAAGGAATGGAATTTTGCCCCTGGTTCTCCTCTACTTAATTTTTCTTTTTTTGCTTGCTTCGTCCTTCAGCTCCTTTCATCTGTCCTCTGAGTTCATATCCCTGTAGTCTCAAATCTAGGTTGGACCCATTTTCATACAAGAACTGGAAAAAGGAGAAATACTCGTGCATTTGCCTAACCGTACTGCGTCACAAAAGCAGAAGTCTGGTTTAACCAGTGAGGCTGATGTAAGTGTCTATGAAACGGCTGGGAGATTGGAGAACGAAGCTGACAGGAATACACCACATCAGAAATTTGGGGTAAATGTCACAGAAAAAAAGGGCTGCTGATTGTTTTTGTTGTTATGCCTGTTGATGTTCCTTCTGCAGAAATGAGGACTTGTCTGTGAAGCAATGACATTTTCAGACCTTTGTGATACACACCGCTAAGAGTTCACTCAGCTTTGACCTTTTAGTGCCTGTTACACGGCAGACTCCCCCCGAGAGAGACGAGTAGAAAATGAGAGAGAAAAACAGCGGCTTGGTGGTGGTTTGGGAATTAACTGCACGCTTTCTGCCTCTTTGATGACAAACTGCTTCCCCATGAGACCCACACACAACATAAACACAACTTTGCTTGCACACATTTCAAATTTTTACGCCAAAATCACCCCAGAGGATTTACTTCATTTCAATACGCAATATATACGCTATAAAAATGATTACATTCATTCCCAATGACACACTCCAACAGGGATTCTATATAAGGACATCGCAGACAGATCTTTTTCTGTGGACCTGTGGCAATAATAGTCATTAACCTTCCAGTCAGGCAATTTGGGCCAGAGGAGCGTTTTTCTCTGGGTGTCGAACAAGGTGGATATGGGATGTTGCTGGGAAGGCCAACCGCCTCGTCGCGAGGCAAAAAAAAAAAAGAAGGCTATTTTCATTGGCCGGGTGATGAATGTGGTGTCTGTGGAGGTGCATCGCCCTTTTGGCGCTATCTTTCTCCCTCTCATTCGCTCTCCATTAGTATTTCCCTTCATTCTATTACCCTTCTCATTCATTTTCCTTCCCGCTCCCTCCCTCATTCTCTGGTCCCACCACTCTCTGTCACTCGCTTCCTCTCATTCTTTCCCATCTGCTCAGTCTGTCTCACACACGGAATCTATTGTAATTGACTTTCTCTCTCTTTCTGCTCCCTCCCTCTCTCCCTCGTTTCCGTCCTCTGTGTCTCCCTGTCTTCCTCTTCACAGTGGATCAGCTGTTGCCGGCCTGAGCTGAAGGTGACCTGTTGGCTGGGCCAGGGGCTGCAACACAGGACATGGGTCCTGCCTCTCCTTCCCGCTCGTGTCTTGTGTTGCAGCCAGTGGAACTGCCTGTCTGCCTCTCTGCCCGCCGCTGATGGACGTTGCTCCCAGAACAGATGGATCCCACCAACTGTGAACCTGCCGACCCTGCTCCTCACATCACTGTCATTCTAAGTGTAGTTTTCAAAATCAATATATTGTCCTTTCTCACAGTTTAAAGGCAATAAAGTACTTCAGAGAAAAATGTTACTCCTGGTGTATTTGTAATGATAACAGTGGGATTCATGGATTATTTGTTTTGGACTGTAATGGGCTGTGCTCAGTGTTCCCAGTTAACATTCAATACTCGCTTCAGGTTGTGTCTCACGAAGCGTATAGCTCCCCAGTGACATTTTGCACTGTGACATTTAACGCAAAGTTAGCACCGTTGAGAATTATTATTCTTTCTAAACACAAGGCCAGCCAAATAGGATTTTTAATGAGCCTTGTCTGAAATGAACCGACTTTCCCAGGGAGCAAACATCATCGTGAAGCAATAGCTCCTGACAAGGTCAACAGTGATGTGCCTGTGGTCGAGGCTGGCAGGTGCTGGGGAGGTGTGCGTGGGCCGTCGGAGCCCCTTTAAATGCCTCCTCATCTTCCACCCCGGGTTCCAAACGAATAGTATAGATGAAGAGGTTGGGGAGTGACAAGACATATCCTTTGTCTTTGTTCTCATCTGAATAACAAGAGGAGAGATGAGGGAAGTAGAGGGAGCAGGGAAGAGGACAGAGATGCAGCAAAATGCCTCCTGCTACCAGATGTGACCTTGCATTGTCACTCCAACAACTCAGACTTGGCCAGAAATCACAATGTGTGTGTGTGTTGGAAAGAAAAAGAGTAGAGAGATAGTGGGGGCGAGTATAAGGTGTGCTTCTTTTGTACGTGTGCATCTTTGTAATAATGAGTGTGTGTGTGTGTGCTTTAGAGAGAAAATGAAGCCATTTTCTGACAGGGGTGTCACTTGATTGGAATGTAAATCTGGGTGTGGGTGCTTGCTGTTTTCAATCTCCCCCCACCCAGATTGTTTACCAGAGAGATTGAAAGGAGGCTGTGTACTGAATGCTGTGTGAGCTGATATTGGCTGACTGTGTTTACCATGTGTTGCTGCAGATGTCTCAGAAGCAAAATTATTTATTTACCATTATATAGCCCTAAGCGCCACCAAATATTTTTATGACATACATCCTGGAGTGTTCCATGACCTGATCTTGAGGTTGGCTTAAGGTGAAATAAATCTGTAATGGCATGTTGTGATTGGTGTACACCTTTCCATGGCCTCACTGCAACCACTCCAGTGTACCTTCAATTTAAAGTTTCCTCCTCTGCTTGGTTTGGATGTTTAAAGCTCATATTTTGAATGCAAAGGATCTCATCTCTCCTTTTGGTTCGAAGGCTAAATTAAAAGGAATGGTTTGACATTCTTGAAAATACGATTATTCATTATTCTTGCCTAGAGTTAGATGAGACAATCAATACCACTCATGTCCGTAGGCTATATATGAAGCTTCAGCCGTTTAGCTAAGTTTAGCATCAAAAATGGGTAGTGGGAAACGGCTAGCCTGGTTTTGTTCAAAGGTAACAAAACCCAATTAGCAGTGTCTCCAACGCTCATTAAGTAATACATATCTTGTTTTTTCTTATCTGTGCAAAAAGTGTAAAAACAACAATTTGCCTTTAATTCATTGGGCTGAACTTTCTTGGCCTGGAGCAGTGACCTGGCCGTCACTTGGCCATAGAATAGTCCAGCACATAACTCCCCTTGTTTTTACTCTTTTTTTGGTCCAGATTGTAAAGATGAGATATAAGATGTTCATTCATAAGCTTTAGGATGCTGGCAGGCTGATTTGGTTACATTTGGACAAAAACCAGGCTAGCTGTTTCCCCATGTTTCCAGTCGTTATGCTAAGCTAAGCTAGCCAGATGATGGCACTAGCTTCTTATGCCGTGCAGACATGAGAGTGGTATCAATCTATTCATCTAACTCAAGACAGTGCATAAGCACATTTCACAGTTTTGCCTGCTTCCATCCCTTGATACTGTATATTCCCACAGTTAAGAAATGTATATCCTAAACCTCACGCTAACAAAAGCCCAACCTTGTAATCCACCTGATTAGCTAAATTAAACATTTGCATCTTAAACCCAGAGACGTGAGCAGGACAGATCAGGCTGACTAACAGATTGCTGGGTCTTAACAAGGATTTGCTGTGCCGCATATTTTTCCACACCAGTGCACTTTGTGTCTGCAATCAGCAGTTACAGATTGAGGGAGAGAGAGCTATCCCCCTTTGCTAGTGCGGTGTAAACTCTCCCCCTAACGGCCTAGTTGGTATGGTAATGCTACAGCAACAATATCACGTCAAGGAATTTATTCAGTTCACAGCAGGGGAAATGGAGAGAGACTGAAGAGAAGGCAGGGTCGGGAGTGGGAGGGAGCCAAGAGCAAAGTCCTCTTGTTACAGGTGTCTTTTATTTAGATTGGATATGTGTGCAGCGTATGAGGCACCCCGGGCTGAATGTCTCGCCACCAGGTTAAAATACCGATGTCTATTTGATGTGTGGTGAAGCATAATCAGTGTTGTGCTCTGGATAAGAATTATAAAATTAGAGAGCGAGAGATAAAATGACAAAAAGACTTATATTACAAGTATCACATCTCACGGTCATCAGTTCCACTGCATTTCAGGGCTAATCAACTATTATTTACGTGCAGTCATGCACGCCATAGTGCAGGTATAGACAAAGGAATAAACTATAGTATGGTTGAATGCTCATAATCAATTACAGCATATTAAGTCTAGTCAAAGACAAATAGTGGTCACCAAGGCCTCATAACGTCGGGCTTGCTCACTGTGAAGATTGCCAATATACATTGGGCTCATTTACAAAATGGAGTATGGCAGCGTAATCAATTCCTCTGTCTATTCCAGTGGCCGTATATCCATTCACACTCACAAGGTCATAAGGGCTTTTGTGTTTTGGTGCCTATTATAAAGGGCGAGATGGCCAAAGGAGGAGAGTCGGGGAGCATATGGGCAATAAGAGGAGAGGAAACATACTGAGCGAAGGGCAGAGAGTTTGAGACAAGTCCTTCTCCATGAATTATACTATGCCTCTGCCATCACTTTGCAAAAGTGAGGAACTCACAGTACCTGACTCCAGCCAAGGACCCGGGGCTTTTAGAACAGGCTCAATATACCAGCACTCCCAGATGACAGAGGAAGTGGCTCCTTTTGAGCAACTTAGCAACGATAAGAGCTTCTAAAGAGAGACCGGAAAGGAGCGAGAGAGAGTGGGGGAAGAGGAAGCTAAGTATTAAAGCGGGGAAGTTGGAGATGGTAGGCGAGAGGGACAAAGAGATAGGCAGCTGGGAGAGATAAAGGCAGACAAGTAGAAAGGGGGGAAAGCAAAGGGAGGGAAAGAGAATGGCAACACAGAGATAGAGAGTGCCGAGGAGGGAGAGGCGGCAGGCTTAGATAAGTAGTGAAAGGGACGAAGCTAGGGAGGCAGGGGATGGAGAGGGAGAGAGTGGAGAATAGAGTGACTGGGGATGATTTATTAAAACTAAGTGAGGCGGCACTTCAGAGACAGCTGCCACTTTTCACAGAGCTTCAGACAGGGTGAGCGACAGTGACACATCAGTCAATAGAAATAAAAACTTTGCCCAAGCGATCAGCAAAAACTTCTTTACAATGTTTGATAATCCGGCAGTAGAGGTCACTGAGGTTTGTAGATACCCAGAAAACACTAAGACATTAAAATATTCTTTAAATCTCCCCGCCGTTGTGGCGCTTCAGGATTTTGTAAACGGTTCAATTCCCAGTCCCCACCGTTTTTGTTCTCTGTTCTCCCTGTGTTCATGTAGGTTTTCCAATGTGAGTCTGTTTACTCGAAGCAGAGCAAACACAGACAAAAAAATAAATAATCCCAACGCGTGCAAGGATACACACCCAGTCACTCTGAAATGGAATTTGTAGTTTGAGAGGAGGAATGAATAAGAGACATTTTCACCCACTGCAGCGTCAGCTCACGAAACAGCCGTTACCGGCATCACAATGCGTGCCTTCTTCAGCGGTGAAGTATAGATTTGACCTACCTACAAGGGACAGGCCAAATCAAACCATAATGGAAAACAGATTCTGTAGTATAGCTGTGAAAACATTCAGCGCACTTTGATGTGAGCTTTCAAAGCAATATGTGATGACTTAGAGAGCTCAAAAGAAAACAAATCATCACCACGTTTCGTGTTCATTAATAAGCCACAGTCGTGAACCCCCCCCACCCCCAAAAAGAATTGCATTTCCAGTTGGGCATGTGCTAACTGGCAAATGCAATTTTACGATCCACCTGCATCCACTAGTGTAATGGGGAGATAGTTTCTTCAAATTCAAAGTCCTTTCTCATTAAATATTTACGCACACATTTAATCTGCCTCATGCACAAATTATGCCAATATGTGTGTGCGGTTGTACTTGCACGTCTGCATCTGTGTGTGTGTGTGTGTGTGTGTGTGTGTGTGTGTGTGGGTCTTTGCACGAGGGGATGCCCTTGAGAGGTTCATTGAGCTGATGGAGAGATTCGGATCACAGATTTTCTGTAAACCCACTGAGCCGTGTCACAGGAACAGGCAGTCAGACATTTTGTGATGCCCCCTGGAAGCACTTGTAAGCTGCTGGAGTGTGACTTTGATAATGTAAACAATGTCAACATATGCTAAGCTTCACCGGGATGATGGCCTGTAGTTTTGGGGGAATTTCCCCGTGATTTCAATGAAATCCTGTATTTCATCATTGTTTTGACACCTGAGGTGAAATCGATCCTACACTTCCTTTAGTTATGGGGGACGGTTTAAAGATCACGCCGTGTTTCACAGAAAATGAATAGACTTGAACTTCATTTTCCAAGCTGAAGCAATTTATGCAAAGTAAATAGAAATCTAAGCTTGCCTCTTAGATGTCATATTCACAGCTAGAAAGCCATCTACTGACGGGAGGAAACTGGATCAGAGGGAAATGTTCTTTCTCATCTGCTCATCTCCTGGGTTGGATTGGATGACTGCTGTCTCTCTCCATGTCAGCTCCCATGAGTACCACTGTTCCAGCTCAAGGGCTCATGGTGTGCAGGGTGGGGAGGAGTGTGTGTATAAAGATAGACAGAGGCAGACAGAGAGATAAAGAGACAGACAGCAAAGCTAAACCCGTATAAAAACAGACAAACAGAAAGCTAGCATTCAGGGACAGACAGGGCAAGTCGTGGAAGCAGGAGAAGAGGTGGAGATCAAAACAGTGTGTGTCTTAGAGAGGAACGGGCAAACGTGATTAAAACAACTGAGCAACAGTAAAAACTACAGGGATGAAGAAAGAAAGTAAAGCAGAGGACAATAAAAAAAATAGTCAATGCAAGGGATTAAGTGTAAAAAGGCAGACCAAACATTCCTGAGGGAGCAAGCGTGAGACAGGCAGAGGAAGGGGGACAGGACAGAGGAGGAGGAACAGGGGACAGAGGGAGCGATACGAGCTTCAAAAGAGGAGAAATTAATCTTCAGTTGACAGTTATGATAAGTGTCCCCCTCTCTATCCTCAGTGGGAGTGTAGTCCAGTGCTGAGTTATCCCCTGCTCAGGTCCTACAGACACAAGGTGACCTTCTGTGATTCTGCCAGTCGGTGGCAGGGAGCTGCAGACTGCTGACTGCTGACAGTGACAGGTGTTCACTTTCAGCTCCCACCTCCCGCCGGCACACTGTCATTATGGTTTATTCATTCATTCTGAATTTGCGTGCAACTTTAAAGGGTAAAGAGGTCCCCCCGCAGGGCGGACATGAATTAAGCATTCTGCACATACAGTACAGTAATCATTGCTTTGTTGTAAAAAGGGCTGCAATGTACATTCACTGAGGGAAATCACACCAGATGCGACAGGGAATGCGTAAATGTTGACACCCTGTCAGATTCCCTCAGAAATGATGTACGGCCAATTAGGAGGGTGTTCCTTAAAGAGCCAGAGCTTTAAAATGGGTTAAGAAGACAAAAAGTAAAGTGATGAATTGCTGCATTTCCTGACTGCGTGAGATAATGTGTTTTCAATAGAGCCTGCTTTTCCATAGAAAGTGGTAACGATTGTAATATATCAGTGAAATGTGAATATAATGTGCTCAGGTTCCAAAAGATCTGGAGGGTGAAAATAAGGTTTTTCTTTTAATTTACCACCATTTCCCAATTCCATTTTTAGTTTATCACTAGCCACATGAAACGATTCACCTCACAGTACATCCAACGCTGCAAATAAAAAAAAAAAAGGTCTGAACTCATCCTGGTGGAAATAAAACATAAGAAGCTGCAGTGATGGCATGCAGTCACAACCGGTGCGGAAAGGAAGATATTAAATCCTCAGTCATGCACCAGCAGTTGCCAGTCGCTCATTTGGGAGCAGGACTTTGGAGCTGCAGCTGCTGACGATACACATTATTTGCTGGTGGTGGGGTGAGGATGTTTTTATGAGGCCAGTGGCAATGAAAGCACCAGTGTGCGGACCGGTGCTGAACAATTGTATTGTCCCAGGGCTTTTGATTAATAGGAAGGGTGGCTGAGGAACAATTCCATCAGTGTTATCAGGAGCAAACAGAGGGAGACGAGGGCCCCTCAAGCTCAGCAGGGGTCCCCATGCTGCCTGGTTGTGATTCATACAGCTGGACTGGTGTCTGGTGTGTTTACCTACGTGTGTGTGTGTGTGTGTGTGTGTGTGTGTGTTTCTGCACGCATGTGTGATTGTGCTCACAGCTGGGATGGAGGGAATTGTGTTTAACCCATAATTGAAAACCTCTTTTGCACTGCACTTAACCGCTGATTGGTTTGACCTTGCAGACACAATCCATTTGTTTTACCAACTACCTCCAAAAAAAGAACTTCCCATCACGCTGCATTTCACAGGAAAACCCATTTATGATGTAAATATTTTGAACTGAAATGAAGACTCAGATGAAGTTCAGATAAGATAAAGGCAGATACTTATTTGCCTGATGGTTCATTTGAAGACCAGGCGATAGCAAATACCGTCATCATTTAAAGTCTTGACATGCACTTTTACCTTTGGCAGCTGGGGGGTAATTCCCTATGATGATTATCTGTCTTGCTTCTAATTACAACTATTACACTGTTTCCCTACAAATGAGTCCGACGTGCAAACAGCCCACTCCTCAAGTCTACCAATCCTTCGGGGGGGAGGGAGGGTGCTACCCAAATGATGTCCCACAAGAAAAAGAGCAAGAGAAGTAAGATTCTTTATCACACAACCCCCCCCCCCCCAGAAGAAACCATCATCAGCTGTCACACTCATTTAAGAAGGAGCCAATTATAGCAATTTGACAGTTGTGCTCATTTCGGAACAGCCCGTTTCAAAGGAGCAGGCCTGGCGTTCTGCCCGGCACTCAGAACTTTGTGCCTGTTCTGGGGAAGCAGCTTCGTTTGCATACCACCCTCCTCTCCTCCATTTTCTCTCGCTCCCTCTCTCTCTCTCACCCTTTTCTGTCCCCTTCTCCCCATCCCTTCCAATTGTCAGTCAGAAGTGAAACAAACAAGTGAGATGCTCACTCGACTGAATGCAATGCGTTGCCTGGACGACGGAGGTTACAGGCCTGGGGAGTCTGGTGCTGGATGAGAGATTGGAGAAAAGTGAGGAGGTGGATGTGTGTGTGTGTGTGTGTGTGTGTGTGTGTCTTTTAGGCACTCCCATTGGGCCCCCTGGCTGGCGAGGACTGACTGCTGAGTGGACTGATTGGCACATGGACAACACCCCCCAACCTTCTCCTCTGTCCCTCTCTCTCTCTCTCCCTCCCTCTCCCTCTCCTGCTCACCTCCCCTCTCGTCTTTCCCCTCCCTCGCTCTGTAATGCTGATGATACGTTCTGCTCCAGCCGGGTCTACTTCAGCTGCATAAGCAAGTGGATGGCGCTTTGTCCTGCAACCTTGGCATTGGTCATCCAACAAACACACCACAACAAAACAAGACAAGCGCACACACAGCCTTGGTCAGCAACTGCTTAAATGAATAACACACTTGTCCTCAATGATCCGACTCTCCTCCACACACAATTAGCATGCAGGGAGATTGCAGCTCAACACGCTGACCTTAACAACCACCATTCTTACTTCAGAGCAGGAAGTGCACGGCACCAAAGAAAAAAGATTGCATTATCTGTGACCATTCCAACATTGTGTACATGCTGTGCACAACTCTCCTTACAAGGGCGAAATGTGGCAGACTGACAACAGAATCTGAGCAGGATGCATGTTTTTCTTTTTTTACATTGTACCTTATCTATTGCGTCCTTTCGGCCATAAAGATCAAATGTGCTTCTTCATTTTCTCTTTCTCTCTGTCCCTGTGTCATGTATACACCCACTTCCGAAAACAGACTGCAGACTTTCTCCTCTATACAACCTCTGTGAGGGATCAAATGTAAAATATTAACAAGTACTGCGAGCGTAATGATGGATCTCTGCCATATATTCTCACCTATCAGTTTAGGAGCACATGGTTCAATGAGTGAGCTCTGACTGGACTATGTAACAATAGGCCATTCATTCATATCGTGACCAAGGTCATAAAAAAAGGCCTAACCTTCACTATCAGAATCATTAATTGATAACCATATTCAGTCCTTATGGCTGAAGGGGATTGTGTCTTCTGCTCTATGGGGAGCTAATAAGCTAAGGGAGAGTGTGGGCCAGAATCCATCTCCATTAAATTAAAGGAGCCTGGTCCCACAATGTGACTTCTATTCACTATGATTTATTGCATGGACAGAGTAAATGAACACCAAGCACAAAGGACACACAGCTAATGAAATCATTGGCCCAACAGTTAAGCCAGTTCAGATGTGAATAGAGCTCTAATTGAATAGAGTTGTAGAGATGTAAAAAGGCCTAGACGCACATTCCGTGCATCACTGCCGTGTAGGTCCAGCACTTTATTAGTCCCCTGACAGACTCGGCAAGCGTGTCAGCTGTTTGCTATTAATTTTAGAGGTTAGATGACTTGCTCAAATAAACTGCCATTCATTAGTGAGGAATCAGTCTTGCATCTGCTTTCCAGCTCAAGATGTTTCCAAATAGATTGGGGCGAGCCTGAGCTATCTACTTAAAATGTGGGGTAGATGTTTTGCTTAACTTGAGCTATTTTATTTGTTATCTTATCTTGCGGGAGAGATGAGAGGGAGACAGCGTAGGCGTGACTCCGGATAGATAGCAGAACACAATTTTGCTGGTCATATTGGGTCCAAATTGGATCCAGAGGGATTTAACCACCGGGTTATTTGAGGATACCACCCCATTGCATGTGTTCATGTCTGCAACCAGCATTGGATCAGACTGTCATGCCCATTAAAGTGGTATGGCATTACTCACTCCTCTTCTGGGTAAAGTGTAATTACACAGTATGTATTCCATGCAGTCACTAGATGGCGCTCTTTGCTTGAACAGTTTCCATCTGATCGGCCCATGGCACCAGGCCAAATACTGACTGGTGCTCTTCTTTAAATCTGCTCGACTCATGTTCTTTAAATCCGTCAAATGAGAGAGTTCTCAACCATAAGCTCTGCAGTTGCTGAGTCCAACTGCAGATTATCACAAAGGACAGCGACTGGCTTAATCTGCCGCCGACCACCAAATCAAGAGCCTCTGCAGGCCTATTCAGAAGGGACAAAAACACAGGAACTGCTATGGATTTCAGTCAAACCTCTTAACAAATACGTGACTTTTGTTTAATTTTAGAACAATTTAGTAGGACAAAAATCCAGCTGGTTTAAGTCATGTAGGTTAGTAGAAAAACTGTTTAATGCACGGGCAAATCTGCTGTTCTCTCACAATGAGAGAGAGTAAAGCAATACCTGGTTCTAAATTGATTGATTAAAATGGGGTTTGACACTACTTTAGGGATGAAGGGCAAACAGGGCATGTGGCATTTGTAAAATAATCAATAGTTTGAATGGGGGAAAGGTTGAAAACGCAAGACCTGTACAAGAGCCCTCCTTGTAGCTGTGAAAGCTCCAGATCCCTATCACGGAAACGGGACCCTTCTCAGTCCCGGATGGAGGCACACGAGCCTCACGGAGAGAGGCGTCAACTGGTTTCAACTGGGGAGAAGAAAAGGGGGAGGAAAGGAGAAGGAAAGGGAGCGAGGAATAAAAAAAAAGACATTGGCAAGTTACCAAGTGGTGCAGGTGTCTGCCTAACAACAGGCTGCACTAGTGCATTGCACACTCTAGGCAAGTGTGGTCCGGCCTGAGCAGGACCTAAAGACGATGGGAAATCAAATCAAGCCTATAATGGCAAACACACAGAGGGTAGGGCTGTGTGTGTGTGTGTGTGTGTGTGTGGCACATTGTCCATTCATGCAGCAGACGAATAGATCCTTTCAGCATTCTTTTGAACTTCAAATGTTGCCAAATCTACCCCAAGCTCAAGTAAAGGGCTACGTGATATAACCACACTCCCTAAAAACCATGAACTGTGAACGCTGCTTTGACAATGCAACTGTCCAAAAGTTTGACACCCTTTATGCACAGGCCTCCGGCTCCTGTTGTCAGCTCATAAATACAGTATGCCACAGATGAGGCCGTTTGTTTATGCAGCTCTGTAACTTAATGAATTGGCAGATCTTCTTAGGCTGCATAGAAACGTCTGTCAATACAAGGATGAACTTCAACTAACACCAGGGTGACACACACACACACACACACACAACCCATTTGCTTTCAAAAAGACACATTTTAAATCAAACTCCAATCAAACTGTGGATATGAGGATTATTTCAACTTTATTGCAGCTTTTGTTCACTTAAAACTCATCAAAAAAGTCCCGCCGGGAAGTTTTCAGGTTTGCACCGCTACACGTTTTGAAGGCACAGTTTGCAGTGCAAACTGATTTCATAAGGCATTACAAATCTCTGTAGCAGCAATTATAGGAAGAGGCGAACTGCAGCAGGGACTCGATGCCAGCTAACGGCGGTTAGCAAACAGTGCTGCGTCAAGCTGACTGGAGAGGATGCCACCAACGCCGGAAGTAAGGTACATTTTTTCTTTATTTTTTGTATGAGGTTAGTGTGAGGAAACATTACCACGAAATCATCAGCTAATGTAAACGGTATTCGATATGCCAGGCAAAGGGCATATCTGTACTGGCCTGGCTGATAATCTTTACGTGTTTCTACGAATACGTTGGTTAGAGAGATTGTATTCTATGTCAAGAAATGCGTACTGAAAATATTTCTCCAATGTATATCATGCTTTTTGTGTGTGTGTGTGTGTGTGTGTGTACTTCCTGGTGTTGCTGTTGTTGTGTATGGTGTCCCGAACGTTAAGCGAGCAAGCGTGCCTTTATTGTGAAGGCTGCTACACGGAAGCGCCGTTGTTTCTGTGACGTCTGCTTTGACACTTGTCAGAAAGCCCAACGTGGAGGAGAGGATGTGTATATGCTGACATCTGCAAGCCAGAGGTTTAACTGGAAGACGAGCCGCCGTCAGGCCCCGGCAGCCTCGGAGCAACTCCCGGGACATGTGACCTGTTGAGAAGGTGAGCTCCAACAAGCTGCCCTCGCACTTTTGGAACTGTCACGCAGCGTAACGTGAAGCTCAAAGTACAGTCTGCCCGTGCGGCAACTTTTAACAGGCGTTCCTCGCGTCGCCGCTTCCTTTTCCGTTAGTTCGCCGAGCGCCTTAATGCGGACTTACGAGTGAACAACTGTTCAGAGACGCTGACAATAGTGCGTCTCTGTGACGTCTTCATTTGTCATTATTCTCCTGACTTGCTTGGTAACGAGTCGCCGTTTGAGTTTGAGTGGAGCTCAGACGGAAACCTGTTGCCGGGCTGTGAGTGTTTGGCTACAGGTGTTGTCGTGGCAGGGACTTCCTTCTCCCTTTTGGTGACACCCGTGAAACCCGTTTCCACCACAAGCCGAAAAGGATCAGATCCTAAAGACAAACGTGAGATAAAGATATAGGCCGCAGGGGGCCAAAGGCTGACATGTCATTCCCTGTAAATACGGAGGACAGTTCACTTTTGCTTTCCAGTGGCGTGTCTCTCTCTCTCTCTCTCTCTCTTTTTTGTTTTGTTTTTTGGCATCCTGTCTGCTGACGTCAAGCAGCGCTTGCCAACGCAAAGCTGTCTGTTTTATAGCACAGATTAGGTCTGTTTGGGTTTATTTGGATGCGTGTCAGAGACATTGAGGTGGGGGTGTGGGGGGGACAACAACATCATCACTAACCAGCTTTTGAATTAAGCCTCTTGTCATCACTCATCACAGCCGGGCCCCCCCCTTTTTTTTTATTTTTTAAAAGAAGCTGCTGTCAACATTGTGTACACAGGAGATGTTTGTGCTGCAGAGAAGAGTCGCTGATCCTGTCCTGTGGGTCTCTCGCTGCAAAGGCCCAGCCGGCTAGTGAGGAGACTTGCTTTTTCTTTGTGTAACTTGTTCCACCGCTGCTCCCTCTCATGTGCCACACAGTCTGACTGACATCCCGAGCAGTCAAGTGACTCCAGCGTCCAGCCACGTGTTGTTTCTCCTGTGGAACTGCAACGTTAGTTATTGAGCCATATTTTCCCACTGCTTCTTAAATTTTCTTTTAAGGCCTTGCTGGCCGTGACGGGGTCGAACCCTGTCATGCACCCACATATTATTTGCAAGCTTGGGAGGCAAACTCAAATCTCATCTTTTATTTATTTTTTTATTTTTTTGCGTTCCATTCCCTCTTTTAGCCAAAAAGTGGGGCAGGATCCTAGGCCTCCATGCCCTCCTGCTCCCCCAGTAAGGCTATCGGATTCAGAGAGAGAGAGTGGAAGGTGTGATGGACAGCTAATAAAAGGGGGTTTTGTCTGCAGGCGTCTCCATTTTGTAACCTCAGGACTCCAGAGTCCTCTGGCCGGGGCCCAGACTGGAGTGAAAGGGCTGTGCTGCTGCCTTGAAGGCTCGCACGGCACTTTGCACTTTTCGATTTGACAGCGTTGTCTCTGAGGCTGCATCAAGTCCAGCTGTTCCCAGCAGCCTCTTTTTTTTTTTCCTTCACTTTTTGCAGAATTAGGAAATGACCATCATTGCACTCTGGTGCGAGGAAGTGGGGGGGGTCGGTGTGTGTCAGTACGTGCATCATCAGTTCTTCTGCTAAGCCTGTCTGACACTTGGCTGCCACCCCCTGCTTTAATATTAATGCAACACAATTATGTGATTCCGTTCAATTGACTGTCAACATAAAGCTACACGGTGTGTTTTTACCGCAGCCGTCTTTCAACTCCTGGCACGCTAAGCCGATCTGTCTGACACAAAATGTCTAAATTGCCGTCTTTGTGTATCTACAAACCCCGAGCTAATCCTATTTTCAAAGCAGGGGTAAATTGATCTATCCTTGTGGAAATATTTCACCCAGGTTTTTGTGCATCTGCTTTTTTTTTCTTCTTCTTCTTCCTTGGCTAAGTGGAAGGGATTGGAAATCTTAAAAATGTCTCTTCGAAATGTCCGATTGCTAATCTAAACATAAACAAAAGTCTAGATTGGACCTGACTGGTTTTATAGTGTGTGTGTGATCTTTTGATGTGGAGATATGAGAGCTGGGAATGCTCAGGTTTTTAGCACAGCGATTGCTACATTGTTATGGGCCGAACCTAAAAGTTCAGTTACAATTTTTTTGCTGATTTATTTTGAATATTTAGCTCACTATCCTCACATTTAGCTCTTTTTCACCACATTTGAGACAGAAAACTTGTAAAAATGTTAAATCTAAATGTTATATCTGAAAACGCTTGACCAAAACTGTGATTCATCAAGTCAGAACAGAAGATAGTTTAGCTGTCGCTAAAAATGACACATTGGTTGGAGAAGAAAACACCTGTTTTGATCGTGTGGGCAAAAAGACTCAAATGGTGCTGACAGGAAAGCTCAGAAAAACTGTGCAGCGTCACAGCAGCACAGTTTGGGTAAAACCCTCTCCCGTGTTTAAGACTCGCTGTGATGTAGCGTGACTGAAACTGCATCTGTTGTGATGGAAGTTGAGCAGGTTAACACATCTACTCATTAGAGTGCATCGCAGGCTGAATTTATTCAGCACATTACTGTACCGTGTGCCATAATTTAGCCTCTTCCATCTTTGCAATTTGTGTGTAATGAGCATCTTAATGCAGCCCTGAGCGTGCGATTATTTTTAAGATGTCTGTGTTGATTACTGCCGGTCTGGTCTATTGGAGCCGTGTCCTCGGGGCACTTGTGAATTTAGGGGCGCACACTAACTTTCTTGGGTGTTTTGCTGACTAACTTAATTTAATTGGGAATGAGTTTGTTGCTGAATTTAACCTCATTCTAGTTCTAGAGTAGATCTTTGATTAAAGAGTTCAACCGTGCAAATCTCCTCCTGTCATTGGTAGTTGCTTGATGCCATGGTCGGTTTTTGTCTTTCTTCTCGCCTTACCTCTCCATCCTTTCATGTTCCTGACATGTTATTGACCTTAATGGTCATGTTTTTTCTTTTGCTTGACTCTGTGTCTCTTCCTGTTCTCCAGAGGCTTGTGTCCTGTAGGACACCCCCGCAGCTCAGCCAGTCACGGTGCCTCGCTGGGGCTTTCTACCATGAGGGGCCGTTGCTCTCGAAAACTGGGCGTGCTGGCCAAGGCTGGCTTCCTGCTCTGGCTGCTGTGGCTGGGCTACCTTCTATTAGCACGCTCCTCTTTCCCCTCCTCTGACGCTGAAGAGGAGGAGGCCGAGGACCACAATATCCTGGTGAGACAGCTATCCGTGGAGGAGAGTGGGGCTGACGGGCAGCTGGCGAGGCCCGTCTACGTTAAGTCACCACCAGACAACAGTGCGCATGGAGAGTGGGGTCGGGCCGCACACCCCAACTTCAGCCCGGAAGACAAGAAGCAGGAGCAGGACAGCGTGGAGCGCTACGCCATCAATATCCATGTCAGTGATAAGATTTCCCTCCATCGGCACATCCAGGACCACAGGATGAATGAGTGAGTAGAGCAGAAAGGCGTCCTAGTCAGGATTGACCCAGCTGTCAGAAAGTGACTAATGTTGATGCAAATTGTTCTCTAGCAAATCATTTTTTTCTTTCTTTCTTTCTTAATCGCTTGCCGTTTTCTTTGAGGTTCCAGCCAAAACATATTCAATATTTATGTGTATGCAGGAGCTTATAGCTGTGCTACAACTGTGTCGGGGATAAATTGCTCAATAGAGATTAAGTTGAGCTCTTGCCTGGAGTCAGTTTTCCACTGACAGTTTGAAACAAGGATGAAGGCTCTCAGGATGCATTGCAGGGCTTATTGAATCTGGTGTAAGCAGCTCTCTGCCTGAATGGATTTATTGCATCCAGAGATGTTGTCCACAGCTATTCTCAGCTCAGCCTCTGTGATGGAACACAGACAGTGAAGTATTTTATTAAACTTATTATACTATATACCGTACTCCGGCCGACTGCTAAAAACTCCTACAAACATGGGAGACCCATAATGATAACCAGACACCTAAACACCATTGCAGGATGCAGTCCTGGTTGGCAGGACATGTTAATTGGTTTTGACGCTATCGGTGTCCTGATTGGTGGAAAACACTTGCAAGAAGCAGAGAGAAAAGCCTTTTGTATTGTTTGCCAGACACGCAATAACGTCCCTCTCAAAGAGCCTAAAGCGTAAAAGCTGACGTGGAATCGCAGCTTAAATGAGGAAAGGACTGATAAGTGTGCGTTCATCACGCCAACTTTCAGTAAAGCTACGCCTGTACGCCTCATTTGCAATGAAACGGGTTGGTAAATCATTTTAAATAAAGTCATTTCCATATCAACTATTTTTGGGGTTGCTTCAAAAGGAAGAAAAAAGAATGCTAGATATCCTAAATACCAGAGCGCATTTCTTTTCCTCCTCACATTTTCTGAATTCATACATATTCTCTGGGCCCGATGGGAAGCTTTGGCAGGCCGGATGTGGACCGGGGGGCCGCCAGTTGATGAACCCTGCCTTACTGGCTCCCATCCTAATGAAACCCAGATGTGGTGTCGTTTGTGTAAAAGCCATGCGTTTGTTTAATATGCACCATGGTCCCAAGGGAACCACGTTTCATTCTAATGCGTACCTGTATGTTGAGGAATGGCATCAAAACCCACCTGACATGCTTTTGCGTGCCCTAGTTAAGCATAGGTTCTCTTTAGCAGTGGATTCGTGATCTAAGGAAAAACTTTCTAAATTGCTGCCATCATCGTGCTTACGTCCTGCTTCAAAACTGAGCTCAATACTACAGACACAGAATAATGACGCTCAGAGGTCGCCCCGGTGAAACTGTAATAAACCGTTTGACCAGCGAGACGTCCGCCTGTACAGGTAGACTGATAAGAGGCTTTGATCTTCTCGCTGTGCTGAGGAACCTGGCGGTAAGGTTGAAAGTCAAACCCTGTGCTTATGCAAGGGTAACGTTCAAACAGAGGATCATTTTCAGTCCTCCAGCATAACAATGGCAGCATTTTCTGGACATTGGAAACAGTCATCGCACCTTCACTGTTATGTCAGTGCATGACAGGGCGTTGAGTGCACAATTTAATTTATTTATTTTTTTTATCCCGTTCCCTGCTACCTTTTGCTGTGTTGGTGACTGGTTGTGCACCTGACTGACGTAAGTGGTAGTAGAGACGCCGTAAGGAACGAGTTGAATGAAGTGGTGTGCGGTTTTGGTGTCAAGGAACTCATGTGCTCCGCTGTCCGACCTGCTCATACCATGACGGAGGTGCCTGACACGAGGACACAGTGGTGCTCTGTCCCATTTTTGCAAGAACAGATCCTATTCATTAGCTTACAGACTTGTTTTGTGGATGATATATCAGCTAGTTTTACTAGTAAGAAAATAAGGTTGTTTTTCTCTAAATATCTAACTTGAGATGTGAACGACCAATCCAGCATAGACGTGCCAGTCAGTCACTATGGCCTATTGCACATGAAGTGAGATTTGTGGATTGCATCCTTCACAGATATCAGTTAGCAGATGGTGAATGCCCCCCTCTTGTTGTCAAACTGTCCCATGTGCGCTACTATTTGTGTTTGGCTTTATGCCTAGCAACACTGTAAGCAAATGTGTCATGTCCTCTCAAGCTAATTTATTTTAAGGCAGTGTGTGTACACTTGTTGCAGTTCTGCACCTCCTCCATAGTTGCATCAGTTTCCTCTTGGGAGCAGGTTCCGTGGCTGATTCGCTCTAGACTGTTTGCATCATGAAACTGTTGCAGCACTGTGAACACGGTGCTTTTGATGGGGAAGAAAAACAGCTTAACTAATGCTAGGATGTAACATATTTGTTCTAATTCTGTAATTTGTTTTATGCGGGTTTTATGTTTGAAAATGTGTCGTCTATGCTGCTGCCTGTCTTGGCCAGGACACTCTTGAGAAAGAGATTTTTAATCTCAGTGAGTCTTTTTATTCCTGGTTAAATAAAGGTTAAATAAAATAAAATAAAAAAATAATCCCACTTTCAACAGTGTCATAGTTGTGGGTTTAGCCACCGGCTACAAATTCACCAGAAGTAATTCAGCCTGTGCCAACGGTTACACTCTCAGTGTTGTATGCCACTGATTCATAAAAACAGAGCTCACAGAAAGCTCTCTCTCTCTTTCTTTCTTGCCTCCTTTTGTTCTCATTCTCTCAATTTTCCACTTTTTCTCTTTGATTTCCATCCAGTGTTGCCCCTGTCCCCTCTCCGCTCTGCTCTTCTTCTCTGTTTGTTCAAGTTTCCGTGGTCTCTCCAAGAGCACTGCTGTGGTATGTTGCTCACTGGTGTGATACCCTCCCCACCCCCATCCATATTTCTGCAGCTCTTATTGTTTTAATGACTCCCATCTGGATTAAGACCAGACACCCCCCCCACTGCCACAAAAGCTGCTGAAGCTGCTCTGGTCATATGAAAAAAGAGTTTCTGGCTTGTATGAGTTCATTTAGGATGCTGCTGTTTTTTTAGAAATACGTACTGTTGCTTATGTCAAATGTGTCTGTCTCTTTCCCCACACCACCCACACAAACATACCAGATGCCGAACTAAGAGGTTTGACTACCGGCGTTTACCAACCACCTCTGTGATCATAGCCTTCTACAACGAGGCCTGGTCCACTCTGCTGAGGACTATTCACAGTGTCCTGGAGACCACGCCTGCCATCCTGTTGAAAGAGATCATCCTCATCGATGACTACAGTGACCGAGGTCTGGCCGTCTACACTAATAAACAAACCAATGTGTAATATTTTTGTCTGTTTAGAAGGAAAAGATAAACGGACAGAAAAGGTATTTCAAGGTCAGCTACAACGAGGCCTGACCGCTTTGGCCTAGTTTAGTAAAGTGGACCGACCAAACCTCAGTTGGGCTTTGATTTTATCACATTAACAGCGTGCAAGAGATGGAGTCGAGCAGGTTTCTGCTATATATAGAAACAAGTTGCTATCTATGGAGCAGAGCAATAGACAAAGAATCTAGATATATTCCCAAAGCAATTAGAAAACATCCCCAGAAACAAATCGTGGCACATTCCTTTAAAGAATAAGGTGCAGAAATACTTCAAGGGCTACTGAAAGTGGCTGACTTTTGTTTTGGTAATTTTTAACTTTTAAAGGCAGGAATTTTGGTAAAGCTATTACATTATTATTATTATTAGAAAGGAGCAAATTCTCGTCAAAGTAACTGCAAATTATTTGTCTTATTCCCTGTCGCTCTCTGCTCCGGCCTCTGCTTGTCTCATTCTCTGTGTGTGTGTTGGTCTGTGTGAATATGAGGTTTTGATAGCAGACTCTTATTTCCAGGCCGTTTTATATTTAATTCATTAACTATAAGAGGCAAAGAAGGCAAAAAGCATTGAATATCATTCGTGAATGTAGCTGCACAGTGGCAGCATTTCTGTGACACAGGTTTGAGTTTCAGTCTAAGTTCCTTCTTGATATCTTTATATGTGACAAAAGAGTCTCATTGGTCCACTTCCAGCTTTTCTGAGCTTTCAACCATACCAGCGAATGGAATGTGAAGTGATTTCTGCCGACCCGTGCTAACACTGAATAATACTCGTCTCAGACACTGGATATACGAGTAGCTTGATGTCTGTCCGTCTTAATGGAGTTAGTATTTGGTCCCTGCTAGTCTAGTCTGTGTATCGGAGACATTACCCCATAATGATTACTTTACTGTGCACTGAGCTGCCATGACATAATTTCCTCTCCTCTAACCACCCTGACCAAATGGAATGCTAGACATGCCACTCCCGAACCAGAATGGTTACTTCAGACAGACAGCGACCGGAGGACTGACTGCTTTCTCTCATGTTTCCAACTTGGCCGAACAGGGTCTAGCAAACCTAAGCCTCAATTCTCCTAGAAGGTGTGTTGATGCCGCTCGCCTGATACTGAAGTTCATGAAGTAGTAATTCACTCATCAGCAAATGCTTTAAAGTAATGTACTCACAAGATAAATGTGTAATTCAAAAGGAGTCTAGTATTTCACTTAGAATCATCACTTGGCCTTTGACCCCATTATAGCTAATTGTTTTGGTTTTGAGTCTGAGTCCCACTCACCAGCCCATAGTAGGCACCCATTTTAAGATAAAAACAAAAACCCACTGACAGACTGACTGTACGCTATTCAAGGTCCAAATGCTCGACAGATAAACTGGGGACTATTTTGCGAACAAATTCAGACATCTAGCAAGCTAAGGAGCCAGATATGTTTGTCAGGAATAGAGGGGAAGGGAAGTAGAATATTGGACTTGGATTCATTAGGTGGCCAGAAATGCAACTCCAACTGTATACCAATGTCCCTTTTTGTCTGCTGGATTTTAAAGTAGACAGTTGTTTAACATGTTAGCCATAAGAAGCTTTATAAGCCACTGGTTTGGCAGTAGCGGTGAATCCCTCAGCTTGTTTTTTCATTCTTTTTCTGCCCTCTGGTGCCCAAAAATGTAGTAAGGCAGCTTTAAAGAAAGATAGGTTACATGTAGGGAGAGAAGATAAGACCACGTTAATGTTACAAATTATGTTTTTGTGTGTTTTGTTTGAAAAATAGGCTACCTGAAATCCCAACTAGCTGACTACATCAGTAATCTGCAACGCGTACGTCTCATCCGCACCAACAAAAGGGAGGGTCTGGTCCGGGCACGTCTCATCGGTGCCACCTATGCTACGGGTGACGTACTGACTTTCCTTGATTGCCACTGTGAGTGCGTCCCTGGCTGGATTGAGCCTCTCCTGGAAAGGTGGGTTGGCCAAATTAGATGAGTAAGTGCTCTCTGAAAATCTGTTGTATTTGTAGGAACTCAACCTGAATACAAATCAAAACTGAAAGCAGCAGCAAATATTAAATCAGAGTTTCATATTTATTCCCCCCCCCCCTATTTTCTGCATGTTATTGGCCACGCTTTGTGTTTAGGATTGGCGAGAACGCCAGTACCATCGTGTGTCCTGTGATCGACACCATCGACTGGAACACCTTTGAGTTTTACATGCAGACAGACGAGCCGATGATCGGAGGTTTTGACTGGCGACTCACCTTTCAGTGGCACTCAGTCCCCGAAGTGGAACGCAAGAGGCGCAAGTCCCGCATTGACCCCATCAGGTGACAGTATGATACTTCACAAGGCCTACTTTCTTGGGAGATCACATTATCAGATTGGCACAAACCAGTGTAGAGCTCTGCTCTAAAAAATCTAATATGCCTCTCACTGCTAATTTGTCACTGTAAGTGTTATTACTTCCTTACTACATTTCATCTTCTATTACAACCTGAGAATGTTTGGCTGAACTTTAAAACACTGGGATCGATAAATCAACTCGGTCGGGAATTTTTAGTTCACCCTGCCTTATTGCAGCACTGACTTCTATGGAATGAAGGATTGAAAAATTATCATTATATATGTTTCACTGTTTCGCTCAGGTCTCCAACAATGGCGGGTGGATTATTTGCTGTGAGCAAGGCCTACTTTGAGTACCTGGGCACATATGATATGGGCATGGAGGTTTGGGGAGGAGAAAACCTGGAGCTCTCTTTCAGGGTGAGTTCAGTCCTCCTTCAGTGAGGACCACAGAGCAGAATCACTACTTTATCTTATATTATATATTTATAGATATTGGCTGATGCCTTGTTGTGACATTGGTGTCACTTTTCACTTGTTTGCGTCAGTCAAATTGGCACAGATTTTAGGCTTTGTGTGAGTTTGTAGAAGGAGCATGCAAGGGTAGGCAATGTAAAATTGTGTGTGCATAATTTATAGTGTGTATGTGGTTTCAGTGTGAAGACGAATGGGCTGTTCCCCGGGGGGATGCGTTATGCATGTGGAAATAAAAATGCCTCTCGCTGGGACTTTTTGTCATACATAATTTATATTTAGTGAATTGGTTTTCAACCTTGTTTTTGGAGTGCTAAAAAAATATGGTACGGGGTAAAATGCCTGGTGAATTAGGATGGAAGGGACTCCCATGTAATGGCTGTTTGGCTATGGCTGTTTGATAATGATTTCGGCTTGTGTAATTGGAACATGGCTCAACCAAGTATTAAGAAAGACTGCGTTAACAACCTCTCATTCTTTAAGGGTTCTTTTCCACTTTTGTTTTTCCGTGGTGGAAGATCAAGCAATTATACAATGCAAATTTATACCATGAATCAGAGCTGTTTTCAAATGCAGTCTTATGACTCACAAGAAGCACGGGTTGAATTCGCATGGTGAGATGTTGTCATTCAGAGGGGATTTCTAGCATAGCACCATTCACCACAAACATTATCATTCTATCTGTATTAAAGTTTGTATTCTCCTTCAAGGAGACATTTAGGCTTTATATATGTATGGAAAAAAATAGTATACAAATTTAATTTAGTGTAACTACACCCTCAAATTCAGCTAGAATGGTCTTTCCCACTGAGGGAACAACTGTAGGATGCGTGGCCTTGTGGCTACAAAAGGTTTTGTTCTTTTTCATTTCTTCATATGTGTACTTGCCCGTAAGGCTGTGGGTGACAAGCTATCCTGCCTCTCTTCCTTTCCTATCTGGTTGTTTTTGAGTATCCTTGTCTTTGTGCTGGCTCACACACCAGCCACATTGACTGTCGTAAACAGTCTTTTGTGTTAATGAATCCCTTCTATTTTGCTAGATGTTCCATCCGTGTGCAGCGGTTAGCTGATTCAACCTTAAAGGTTCATGTGGCAGCTATATCTGTAAACAATGGCCACATTAATGGAAGTTCACTTGGGGCACATTACGTGGTGACACAGTTTCTGCGAGGTGCCAAAAGGCTACGCCCCCCCCAGGGTAAAGCATGCTGCAGCATGGGACCTGCCACTGGTCCTACGAGCCTTGAGCAAGTCACCCTTTGAACCCATGGCAGGGGTGACCCTGAGAAATATGTCGATGAAAGCTGCTTTTCTTCTGGTAATCGCAACAACCAAGCGTGTGAGTGAACGCCACGCACTTTCGATTAGTCCGATGTGCCTTTGGTGGAAGGCAGATGGTTCTGGGGTGACGTTGTGGCAAAATATATCCTTCCTACCAAAGATCTTTCCCCCTGTCATTAATCCGGCCATAGAGCTAGAGGCATACCATTCTCCCCCATTTGGTTCCGAGGTGGAGGAAATGGCCAATTTGTTTTGTCCAGTTTGGGTATTACTAAACAACAAAGGCTCTCCCGCTGGGTTGTTGAGACAATCAAACTGGCTTATGAGGTAGCAGGTAAGTAGTCATTCTACTGTCCACTGTCGGAGGTCTGCAGGGCAGCGTCCTGGACAGCACCTTGCACCATCTCGAGGTTATATCACCTTAACGTTGCTCCTGGATCAACACGATACTTCCATTATCGCCTGCAGCTGAGCTGAATGTGGGTGTCTTTCTCTTCATGACACTGCTGGTATGAGCCATCCACTTTGTTTACTGCCACAGGCACAGAACAGAACAATATGTAGTTACCTTCGTAACTTCCGTTCAGTGGACACAGGGTAGACTGGCTGACACTTATTACAGTCTTTTTTTATACTTCGATACAGTGTTTCAAAACAGTACAGTCGTATCATTTAGTTTATAGGTCAAAAAACATGTTTATGTGTGCAGTATCTCTTTAATATGTGCCTAGCTACTGGTCCTATCAAGCAGACCTATTCAAAATGACTTGTTTGTCAGGAGAAGAATACGTTTGTCAATTTGAAAGACTTACCTGCTAGATTATTGACAGACAAAGCTTTAAATACCAGTCGTTGTGTCATATCATTTTGACGCATGGTGTACAATAGACAATGAACCTGGTTAATGATTACCATATCTGTGTAACTGCTGATTCTCTATCATAATACGTGCACATCATTGTGAAAGATTGTGAAAGACAGCCCACATGGAAAGATTAACAACATGGTCTGTATATGCTGCTATCTTTTAACAGCTCATTATAGAAATGGGTATACAGTATAAACACACAGTGTGTACAAGAGTGGCGGAAACCTGCTTTTCGGGGATTATTTAACCACAAAAACATAGAATTTGTTTTCCACAAAGCATCAAAAACCAATATTAGGAGGTTAAAGGAAACGAGAAAGATCTCTTACATAGTATGTCATGCGTTTAACCCCCTGTTAGGTGTGGCAGTGTGGTGGCAGCCTGGAGATTCACCCCTGCTCTCATGTGGGCCATGTCTTCCCTAAAAAGGCCCCTTATGCACGGCCCAACTTCCTCCAGAATACCGTACGAGCTGCAGAGGTTTGGATGGACTCTTATAAACAACACTTCTACAACAGGAATCCCCCAGCCAGGAAGGTAGGAGGACTGTTACAAATGAAAGGAGGTTTTTAAACAGTGTGTCAAGCTAGAAGCAGGAATACAAGTAGCTGACCGTTGAATACTCCCTGAATCATATTTGGACAAACACGGTGTCTTGGCACTGAGCCCTGCAGTGATGTTACACCTAGCAGCACCACGTTAATATGGTACAGAGTGGCTGTCATGTTAAGGTTTAAACGCTTGATATGATGTGATTCACCCATCCAGGTGTCAGCATGTGATGAAACACTGTCCGTCTGACTGGGTCAGGCGTGATGTGTGCGAGGGCGTGCACGAGTGTGCGGAACGTGTGCTGTGCCTCTCGGGTTCTGAGTATTGGCCACCATCAAAGATTCATGTATCTCGGGTTCACTTGTCTTAAAAAAGTACATTATTAATGTCAAGGATCCTTGATCAAACAATAAATAACCTGTTCAGGGGCAGATTGAACACAGCGCTGCCAGTCCAGATCACCAGCTGCTGTCACAATATGTTAGCAGACATATAGACAATAATATTGTTTTGGAATACTACTTTTTTAATTAAGTTCATTTAGTTACTTATAATTGATTTGATATCCAGGTTTTTTATGATGTTCAAACAGATGGACGACCACTTCAATATCTTCCAGATTTATCGTTATAATCACGTTCGGAGTTACCACACCTGCCCGTTTTTCACAAGAACGCCCAGCATTCATTTTTACTGAATGTTTGTAGACTGGTTTAACTGTACTGAGAGATATCGCAAAGCATTAATAAAGGATTAAAATGTAGTTTATTTGTTTGTTAATTTGAGAAATTTTTATCTCTTGAGTCTTGATATTGATTACACATTTTCTGTGTAATCAGGTCTTTAAACACAGAGAGGAGCACTACGTTTGTGACTGAAATAGTTTTGTGTATCTGTGACCTGCTAGTTGCATTCCACCCTCAGGCAGTGCAAAGATATATGGTGTGTAAATGTTTTGGACTTTGAGCCGCTTAAGGAGTTCCTCACTTAAGCAAACACCTATCTATCACCTCCTAGTTGGTTTCTTTGTAATATCATTAGACCATGGTTGTTGACTTTTATGTATAGGATTCAAATGCCAGATCCAGGATGTAAATATTTGATTTTAAGGCGTGACTGCTTTTGTATTTAGTTAACTCAAATATTAAATTTAATTTAGGTGGGTCCTTGACAAACATTAGCAAATATGATCAGATGTTCGTGCACATTTGTGGAAAGATGACATTCATTGTGCGCTTACTTCACAGGAGACCTATGGGGATGTGTCAGAGCGGCTGCTGCTGAGGGAGAGGCTGAAATGCAACAGTTTTGACTGGTATCTGAAGAATATCTACCCAGACCTACATGTACCTGAGGACAGGGAGGGTTGGCATGGAGCTGTGAGTGTCTGCCATCCATATCTGCCAGACACCTGGAGCATTGTCAAATGATGTGCACAAAATTGTTGGTTTGCTCAGTGTTGAGTTATAAAATGATCAGATTTCAGCCACCACAATGTAATTATTGTCTGAAGAAAACAAGTGTCTACACATGTTGCCACGTGTGTAGTCACTTGTTACAAGTAATGAGGGCATTGTCCAAACATCTGGAATGGTATTATTATCTGAAAGGTTGTATGCAGTACCAATAATGGCCTAACCTGAAAATATGACTTTTTCTCAGAGGTGTATTGACATTTTGATGTGAAAGCATGCGAAAGTAAACATTGGGCAAGGCATTTCATATTGATTGCGTAATAGGTGTGTGGTGATGTGGAAAATAAACAAAGAGCAGTCAAGTCTGTATAAAAGTGATATTTTGGAGGCTCAATTCAGACTCCGGAGGACTGAATCCACCAGCTTTGGTGGTGCAGTTCTGTATGAGACCTTACATTCTGACCTGCCTGTAGAGAATAAAACCAACAAGAAAATCAATAAAGTGCAGCATTAAATTCTTTTTATTGATGTGTATTCTTCTCCTCCTGCCAGGTGCGTAGCTCAGGGATACACTCAGAGTGTCTGGATTACAACGCTCCAGAGCACAGTCCTACAGGTGCCCACATTTCTCTGTTCGGCTGCCACGGCCAGGGAGGCAACCAGGTACATTAAGCATTTCACGCTTTTATTCTGCCTTTCTCCATATCTCTTGTGCACGTATTCTCTCCTGTCACAATCTCACAACCTGTCTTGCCCCAGTGGGAGATGTATCTTAAAATGTCGGCGCTTTCTGCTAACCCCTAAAACGAGCTGCCACAGTTGATTCACAGCAGAAAATTGCTCTCTGCTGGTGTGTCCAGCATGACTTGAATGTAATGAAGGGAAAAACTAAGTTTGGTATTGTATCCACATATACCCCAAAACGTCGCAATTGAATCACTGGTGATTTCAAGCTGAATGCCTGCCAACTCCCGCGATGGATGGTGTAGCATGCAGCACATTATTTGTCTGTGAGGGTGTATTTTTAATGTTGGCATCCAACAATAGGTAGAGCTCCTTTCTCTGAATCTCCAACCTGCTTGATATCTCTGATTACCCCACTGATGCACCGTATCAGATGTCCCCAGTCACAAAAAGCACCATGTGTGACTGAAAATCAATGTTTGAGTGGCACCCCGCTGAAACAAAAACCTGAGTGCCCTTCACCGCCTCCCTCCTGCTCTCCCTTCCCTGGCACACATAAGAACCACATTCCATTTAAAAGATACATGAGCCTCGGAGGCAGAATGAATGGCACAGCCTGGGTAAATAAGTTTCAAGCCAGACACAGGGGCCCCGAGTGAGTCTTTTAAAGGACCATTACAGGCCCCGATGAACCTGAACGATGTATGAGATGTGAAGAGAAAGACGGGGAAGTATGAAGATTGATTAACTGACCTTATATTTAACGGGTAGACCGGAGAGTGTTTTACTTTTGCTCCGATGGACCTGGATGTTGGAACGATACCAGAGGGGGGAAGGGGGATGAGATCCCAAGACATGGTAGCTTAGCTAGGACTTGATCCCACAGCAGAATAAGAGAAAATGGCAAACTGCACTGTTCTGTTTGTTGAAAGGCTTTCATAATAGAGAAGAAAGATTAAGGTGGAAAGAGAGATGCACCAGAACAGGGTTTTAATCTCCCTGACTACATCGTTTCTAGTTAGGTTTCTTTCCATTTCCATTTCTTGGCAAAGAAACATGTGCTGCATGCTGTATATACAGAGCAAACAACCACATAACCATGTCTCTATTCTGCTCCAGTACTTTGAATACACATCTCAACAGGAGATCCGTTTCAACTCCGTGACAGAGCTGTGTGCTGAAGTACCCGAGGGCCAGACCTCCATCGGGATGAGGCACTGCCCCAGTGATAGGGAGCTCAAACCCACCAGTATCGTCTGGGAGTTCAGAAAGGTAGGGGTTCACAAACACACATACACACTCTAAGTACACCCCCAAGTACCCATTATTCCACAGGGCTGAATTTGATTCTTATCCGGCCTCTAATCTACACCGTAAATCCTTTCAGGACGGGACCATCTACCACCCTCACTCAGACATGTGTGTGACAGCGTACCGCACAGCAGAGGGCCGCACAGACGCACAGATGAGGCGGTGTGCCCCAGGAGACAAACACCAGCAGTGGAAGTTTGAGTGGTAGGAGGAGGAAGAGTGAAAGTAGCAGGGAACCTCAAGTGACCTTGATTTACCATAGTGCAATTACTACAGTGGATGTCTTCTCCGTTGCTACCAATTCTCCCAAGTCTGCACTCCATTTGAATGGGGATGGCGAGCAAATAAAGGGCGCTGAAAAAGTAACTTTAAGCCAATGATTCACCCAATTCAGCGCCTTTATTCCCACGCGAATGACAGAATAAGTGCAGATTGCGGCAGAGCGAATGAGAATTGAGGAAAGGAGACCAGCTGAACTTGAGACTTTTGCTTTCGCGTTGCTTTCCTCCAAGTGCCTCTACAACCAAAACGGAGTCCAGCGCTCATTCATCCAGTGCAACAACTTGAAAGCAGTGAAGTTGATTTGACTTGTCCAGCACATGAAGAAAGTGCCTTGCAAAGAGACTGAAGACCAAGTGTTCCCTAGGAAACGACATGCAAAATCATGCTGCACTACAAAATGTTACCTCGATGTGCAATTCATAGGAATTATTATTGTTAAATCCTCATGCGTGTTTGTTTTTAGTTGTCTAACCCCAGTTTAAAGATGGGCTGCTCAAAGAAGACGTGCCAGGAATGTAAGGTCAGCAGCATGTCGCCCCACACCAGCTGCTTCCCAACATGCCCCATCATGTGACGGGCAAACGGGGGGAGAGAGCGCCGCGGTCATACTAGACTGCTTCTCAATTCTATCTCTTGTCCGTGGAGCCAGCTTCAAGGTAGAATGCTGCCTGAACAAGACTTTCAGCATTCGTTAAGCATTTATACTAAGTGCAATTAACCCCAGAGGGCTTATTGAGTTGACACGAATGTTGTGATCTATTCTTCCCCGTTGTGTAAAATCAAGAACACCCCCAAAACTCATCTGTCACCGTGCCTTGTTTTGTTTTGTTTTTTTGAAAGGTCCTCATCCTGTTTGTGCCGAAATGAAACGTGCCAGTGGATGTCAGAGGTATTTAGAACATTTAAAATGCTAAAAAAACTAAAACAACACCGGCTTGATGCACTTATTTAGGCTCAAAAGGCCTTTTAAAGGTGGAGTCTGTTTTGAATCCATCAACTTGGCTGTGCCAGTCTGTTTTGTTAGGACTCCTCAGTGTAAACTGTACTTGAAAAGGCATCAAAACACTCCTGTTTTTTGTTATTTTTCTTCCCCCACTGAAGCCTGCTGGTGTCTCTGCTGGGATCTAGAGGAACAACAGATGCAGCTAACTTGTTGTTGAAATATTTGTTGAATAGCAGCTGTATTTTGCCGAAGACTGCTTCCCACCGAGCAATGATTGTGGTTCTTTTGCAGTCGTGAATAATAGAAATTCGTGCTACTCAATGGATACAGTAGGTAAACATGTATGTGGGCTCCAGTTTGTGTTGCATTTGTAAATAATGTTTGGTTTAAGGGACCAGAGTGGGACTATTGTAAAGCACCTCTAAAACTACTGATTATGCAAACGGATGATGATTACTTGATATGAAGAGGGCGACTGAAATGGGATGGGTGTTTCAAGGAAGATTAAAGCTGATTGAAGAATAAAAAACTAACCACATATGCGCAGTCATTGTCTCTGTTTCTATTCTCAGCTCTGCACTCAGCAAAAGCTTTTAATCTTCTTTTTGCTCTTTGCCATTCTAAGCAAAATAGAAAACTACGCGGTGGCAGGTTCATTACCTGTGCCTTTTTTTTTTTTTTTATTGTGTGAAAGTTTGAACGACGTGAATCTACTAAAGACCGGAATTTATTGACATTTTACCGCAGCGTCCAACTCCTCTGTCCATCCAGACAGGGATTACAACATTCACAGTCATTTGGCACCACCTAGCGGTAGGAAAGCAAATAAGGACTCCTAATGGCAGGCCCCAGTCCGCATACTGACCACAGGGGTCGAGGTCAGGGGAAGAATTTAAATTGGTGACTGCGGAAACCACTGAGGCCAATCTGTGAAGTTACATTCATGTTTTAGCTGCGATGTATATTTTCAGTATTGTTATCTGAAGGCTTATTAGCGATTGTGATGAGTGATGATTATTGTATGTTGCAATGTGCATAAAATGGCATATGGTTTGTTTAGTGTGTCCTTGATCCACATTGGATGTAGTAAATATTTTAAGTCAGGATTGTTGGACCCTTAAATGGTTCCTTGTATCCGGGAAGCTGCAGACAAACGTCTTGAACATGGAGGCTTAACTTTGGTGGTAGACATTGAGGGAGATCGGTTGAAGGATTGTGTTTTGGATTTGGTTCTTCCATATTTATTTTTTAATGTTAGCATGCTGGTTTACAGTGATAACATCGCTGACACGGAGGTATGTGTAGATAGATCATATTTCCTCATGTTAATTTTTTTTTTTAATCTGTTATTTTCATAGTTTCTGTAGTGATATGACAGATTATCCAATGGATGGTTGTTTTTTTCGTTTTTTTGACTAATTAGAAAAGAAGGTAATTATACTGTAAATCGTGAATGTTTTCATCTTGTCAGGGCCTCTATATTATCTTCTGAGGGAGATGAGAGGTGTGAGCAGTGGCCTTTTTACCACTCGACGGTTGAGGTGGAGTCAACAGACGGAGGTAGGAAAAACAGGAATGTTATTCAGAAAGCTGTAAAGCTGGGTGAGGCTCGAGTGATGAGGCAGAGCAAGGGGCACGGCAAAAGAGGAATGATGTAAAGGTAGTCAGACTAACTGAATGACACTGCACAGGCCTGTTTTTATGCTAAAAATAGTATGTGTGGTAATTATCTGACCACTGTCTTCTTGATGCTGCTGCAGCTGTCCTTGTGTGCCTTGCTGCGTAAAGTTCATCTTCTCCATTTGACTCCTCTTCCTCCAGCACAGAATTTTCTCTATCCCCTTTCACACATTGAATCTGTGAGATAGTTGGCTTCATCCGTCTGTTACGGGCTTTCAAACATACAATAGGTCTCTTTGATAGAAATGTCTGTTCATATATTACAGGGCCTCGGTGGTATGTTGGCTTCAATGCTATCTTATTTATTTCCTTTTCAGGGTAGATTTAGTGCTTTGGCAACCTTCAACCTCATTCCATTTCTCCACAGAGGCTGCATTTGTGGCGTTCCCACACTTCCAATGTGACTTTCGCAGTTTTTAAGTGTGAAACATCCACGCACAGTCATCATCTGGTGTCACACAATCTGACAGGTGAGGTGTGACAGACAGAATCAACCGCTGGCCTGTTGTGTCTAAGAAAGGCTGATGAATGACTATGTTCAATTAAAAGATTCCGTCATATCACGGGTGATTGGGACTGCACTATCAGGTCCAATACATTCTTCAAAATGCCTCTTTCACTGCCTGTGTTCATTTAGTGTCACATGGGCATTTCCATTGTTTATTAAATATTTAATTTTTAAAAAACTGGGTTATTATTAGAGATAGGAATATAAATGTAAAACTTAAAAGTCATTTTTAAAATAAAGAAAACTGGTATTTCAGTGCTGGTGCCTTGAATGAATAAAGGCTAAATGTTTTTTCTTTTTATTGTCCATGACAGACATTTACATGCCTGTAGTGGGGGGATAATTACATAGCCCGAAGATGCATATATAGCTCACCATTGGTTTATTCCCATTTAATACATTGGAACCAAATATCTGTTGCATGGAAAATGTTATCCATCATCTGGGCCAAAATGAAAACGCCCTCATGCATTAACATTAAAATTGGGTCTCTGACAGACACGGCAGCTCAGTCTACCGTGGTATATTTAACACTCCGGCTGGCTTGTTGCCTTCAGCAATAGATTTCACAATATGGGTACTCGATCAACCAGTTTGCCACACCAAGTACATTCTCACCCTGAATGATCGCCTTAATTATTTAGCATAGTAATTTGCTTAAGCATACATTTTGTGTCAGATTTCATCTTTGGTGTCTAGAGTTTTCATATCAGTGTGGTATGAGTGACAACTGGCTGCACAGGAAATAAGACCACCAATTTGGAAGGTTTCTAAGGTTGTGTCCTGGGTTCTCCCAGGGTCACTAAAGGGGTTATAGAGAATAAAAAAAATACAGTTATCACCGTATTTAGTTCAGTTGAAGGCTACTCTGGTGTGTTTTGGGGATTATAATGTGTTTTACTGTATAAAAAAATGTGTTTTATCTGGAGCTGGGATCGTGTTACCGGGTGTAAGATCAGTCACATGGCCCACCAGGCTATTACTACATGATAAGAAGGAAGGTCAATAAATCAACTCTGTGTATCTGATATTTGGTAAAAAAACAACCCAAACAAACTAAATAAAAGTCAACAAAGGCAACAAAAACGTAATTATGATATCTTCCCTGCTGATGTAAACCGTATTAGTTTAATTTCAGCAGGTCGCAGAAGTTTACGTTGACAATCCTAAACCGGAAACGCAGCTACTGTCGCCAGATATCTTGACCGTTAACTCGAACCAACTCAATTTGGCCGAGAGGCAAAGTTCGACCTGCTTCTCGGGACACTTTAGAATCTCGAGGACGAGGTGAAATGTGTCTTTAGACCTGTAACGTTTCATTTTCTCCAGATGTGTTTGAGCCCACAGGTCAGGCTGTTTTAGCGAGCTAATAATCCCGAGCAGAGCAGATGACTAATCCGAGCAGATGACTAATCCGACGCTGTGCATCGTTTCTCACGTCACCTCCTCGAGACGAAGCGCGCGGAGGAGGAGCTCGAGGAGGAGGCGGGTCCTCACCCCAACAAGTCACCAAAACTCCCAAGTTTGCGTAGTTGGACATTTCTTAGACACGAGTGGAACTTTAGCTTCACGCGAATGTGACGCGGTGGCGCTGAGCTGACGGGGTCGCCTCCTCTGCAGCAGTAGGTGAAACCTCGACCCCGGTTCTTGGTGGGGCAGCGACGGGATGGCGGCCTGCGGAAGAAGGAGTCGAGCCAAGTTACTCTTTTTGTTCTTCGGCGTCACGTTAGTGGGATATCTGGTGTTTGTCAGGCCGCGGCGGGGGGCGAGCGAGGAGCCGGAGGTGGGACGGCTGAAGGAGCCCGTGTACGAGAGGCGCCCCTTGGACCTCCGCGCCCCGGGTGAGATGGGCAGAGCCGTCCGGCTGGACCTGAGCGGCGAGGAGAAAAGGGCAGAGGAGTACAGCATCAAGAAGAACAAGATCAACACTTATGTCAGCGATAAGGTGTCGCTGCACCGCAGGCTGCCGGAGATCTGGAACCCGCTGTGAGTGGCTGGTTGAGTGGAGGCGCTATTATCACGCTGTAATGAGGTTCAAGGGGCTTTTATGCACCGTGGGCACCAAACACCCCTGCTCACTACCTGCCACTGAGACTTAGCAGGTCTTAAGAGTGCCGGTTGAGTAATAACCACTCCTTGCAAAACCTCCACATGCCCTGTTGTGTCCACGTCTGTCACTGAATCTGAGCGTTTAGGCAACCAAGCCTGTTGCCAGGATGTCTAGTGTGTAGTCTCACCTCCTCCTCCCTCTCGGTCTGTCAATTCTCCCCTCCTCACAGATGCAGAGAACTGAAGTACGACTACCGGTCCCTGCCCACGACCTCCGTGGTTGTCGCCTTCTACAACGAGGCCTGGTCCACCCTGCTGAGGACGGTCCACAGCGTGCTGGAGACGTCGCCTGACCTCCTGCTGAAGGAGGTGGTGCTGGTGGACGACTACAGCGACAGAGGTAGCTGGCACGTGGGCCGACGGAGGGAGACGGAGACAGGTGGCAAGCCGCTGGTTTGCAGTCGGGACAGTCAGACGGAGACACGGGGAGGTGGTGACACCCAGGGAAACCAAGATTTAGATAAAGGGACATTCAGCGCACGTCCAGATAGACTCCCAGATATCATTTCTGTCACATGTCTGGGCATCTTCTTTTAGATTCCATATGAATATATGCACGTGCTATAATAATACTTAGTAACAGTATATATTTCAGTGACATGGGTGTTGGCTTGGAAGGCCCTGTGTCTCAATCACAGTGCTATTTATGAGACTCGGAAGCGCAATCATAGAATGTACACGACGCCTGGCTTGTGTGTTTTCTTAATCTCATTGTTGTCCTTTGTCTAACAAGAAAGCAGCAAGCAGCATTCTGCTCATAGCTTTCTAGTGTTATCTTGTTAGTAATTATTTTGTTTCCTCTAGCCAGGCTGAACGTGACGATTTAAGGGAGTGGCTCAAAAGGCTTTTGGCTCACGGCAAATCAAGCAATGCCTGCCTCTCCCTCTGTGCTTACGTTGGCACAGAGTTGTGAAATAAACAAAGCAAACAATGACTGCTGCTCTTTCAGGGTGTTTCACCTGTTGCATTTGTGGAGAAGGTTGCAGAGCGAGAACTTGTCACTATTCGCAATCAACTGTTAAGAGGACAGGCGCAGGAAAATAAGACGCTGTAATAGAATAGTAAAGTACAGATATGTTTGCATCCCATCCCGTAAATCAACACACGAGCCCTCAGAACGGTCGAATCACCGTCTAGAGGGTGCTGACCGCCTGCTTAAGAGCCACATATTAATGAGATCATTTACCAAAACCCATTCTATTATTATTCAAACCCATCCAAGTACAGCTGTGCTATTTTAGTGACAAGACACCTGGTGGATGATCTGAATGTAGTAATTGTGTATCAAACACTCTTAAATGCTATTTTCCTCTTCTTTCACAAGCGGCTTTAGCAGCTGCTGTTAAAAGCACCGGAGCAGGTTGTAATTGTTGTGTTGTGCTTGTTGTCCACGTTTGGTTGATTCATTTAATGCTCTCATAATAAACATGGCCAGTGTTCCCGGCCGATCCTTAAAAAGGCATTAATTTCATGAATCTAACAAAGAACAAATAACACTCATTTTGCTTGCTGACACACCAGCGACGACATCGACATGGGAAAGTGTAAATTTCATAATTATTGGCTGGACAACTCAGAATTTGCATTACTCCCCCTTTTCTATGTCTGTTCCTGCTTTGTGCAAGAAGTCTTTCAAACTCGGCACGATGGGTTTAAAGGCAGTGGAGTCTCACAGGAAGGGTGGTAAACGCAAAACAGGAGCCTGGTATTGCCCAGTTCTGTTCTACGTCTTTCTAAGTCTCCACCACCATCTCCGTTAACGTTCGGCTGTACACCTACACTACAAGCAGAGATGAGGGGGTGTCTGAACACAGTGAGGAAACACCAGTCATATAATTCAAACGAGGGAGTAGGAGACTTTCTTTCGCAAAATGTTCCCGCACTCTGAAGTTGCCCAAACCTTTGCATGCAGTTCAGATAAGACACACCTACATTAGCAAGTTTGGATCAGCCCCGGACATCTCAAACCAGCTAGTCTTAAATTTCATTTTGAGTGGCATTAAATGCGTCTTAAAAGGTCTTAAATGTAACTTGCCTTAAGCTGTAGGAACCCTGACACACACACAAACCATGTTTATCAGATGTGTTATTTTTGTTTTATTTCTTGAAGCTCATCTGAAGGAGCCATTGGAGAAGTACATCTCAGGTTTGCGGAAGGTTCGCCTGATCCGGGCCACCAAGAGGGAGGGGTTGGTGCGGGCCCGGTTGCTAGGGGCGTCCATCACCACAGGCGACGTGCTGACCTTCCTGGACTGTCACTGCGAGTGTCATGAAGGCTGGTTAGAGCCCCTGCTCCACAGGTTAGAAAATCCTATGCAGGAGAACTTTTAAGGACTCTTTCTCCGAGTATTTTGTCGAAGTGTGGCTAGAACGACTCTTTCAGCCCAAGTGAAGTGTCACAGAGTGAAGCACTGAACCTCTAGCAGCCAGCTAAAGGGAGTGCTGTTATGACGCTGACTCACGCTCGGCATGCTCAGTAACTGGGCTCTCTTAAGAGCAAGGGCAGCACAAAAAGTTAAGACATTTGAGATGAGAAGTTTACTTTTGCAGCTTCTCCCTGTCAACAGCCTCTCTCTCTCCTGTCTCCTCCAGGATCAAAGAGGAGCCATCGGCCGTGGTGTGTCCCGTCATTGATGTGATCGACTGGAACACCTTCCAGTATTTGGGGAACGCTGGCGAACCTCAGATCGGGGGGTTCGATTGGCGGCTGGTCTTCACCTGGCACACTGTCCCAGAGTATGAACAGCAGCGCCGTCGCTCGCCCATTGATGTCATCAGGTGTGTTTGTGGATCTTGTTGAGGGGGGAGGGGATCACATGGGAACACTTTTTAAGGATAACTTTACAGAATAGGCGTAACATTAATACTTATACCACTTCTGTCAGCTGATGCTAAACCCCAGGCTGATATATAACACTTGTCTCAAGTCATAAATTATAAGCTGTAGGGAGATTATTCCCTGATGTGTTTTTCCTCCTCAGGTCTCCTACTATGGCAGGTGGTCTGTTTGCTGTGAGCAAGAGCTACTTCCATTACCTGGGGACATACGATACAGGGATGGAGGTGTGGGGAGGAGAGAACCTGGAATTCTCCTTCAGGGTAAGAAATAATCTGCCTGTGTGTTTATGTGCGCGTGTGTTCATATCAGTTTTCCTGCGGATCCTTAAAAAGTCTTAAAAAGGCATTAAATTCATTAATCTAAAAATCAGGCCTTAATTGGTATTAAAATGTCTTAAATCTATCTTTCAAAAGTCTTAAAAATGCTATTACATGGGAAGTTGGATTTTATGTATATTGTTTTCTGACAATGTGCAATTTAAAATCTGAAAATAATTGGTATTATTTTACTTCCTGCTTTGTGCAAGAAGTCTTTCAAACTCGGCACGATGGGTTTAAAGGCAGTGGAGTCTCACAGGAAGGGTGGTAAACGCAAACAGATGCAAAACCAGGTATTGCCCAGTTCTGTTCTACGTCCTTCCCTAGTCTCCACCACCATCTCCGATAACGTTCGGCTGTACACCTACACTAAAAGCAGAGATGAGGTGGTGTCTGAACACAGTGAGTCATATAATTCAAATGAGGGAGTAGGAGACTTTCTTTTGCAAAATGTTCCCGGACTCTGAAGTTGCCCGAACCTTTGCATGCAGTTCAGATAAGACACACCTACATTAGCAAGTTTGGATCAGCCCCGGACATCTCAAACCAGCTGGAACGATTTGTTTTAATGTTCGACGAAAGCATCAAGCTGACCATGAAAACGAAACGACTCGATCTGCATGTCTGCCATTGGTGCGAAGATCATGTCCCGTCAAGATATATTTGTTTTCACAGGGCCAACAAGCCCATGCTTAATGTTAAAGTCAATATTTGGGCTAAATTGTCCCTAAGTAATTGATGCCGTTATTTTCTTCAATTTTGGTTACAGTAAAGTTGGTCTTAAATATCATTTTGAGTGGCATTAAATACATCTTAAAAGGTCTTAAATGTAACTTGCCTTAAGCTGTAGGAACCCTGACATATACAAGTGTTTAGCGTGTGTTTAGGCCCTGGCTTCATGCGATATAGGCACAGTTCACATGACATATGAACAGCTTTTAGCACCACAGCACTAACAAGGCGGGTCAGATGTGGTTTGCATTTACCAACATCTGCATCATGTGACGGCTCTTCATTCCCTGTCAAAACCATCCTGAAACAATTATAGCTAAACAGTGAACACAGGCCAAAGATTGTAATACTTTAATTGCTGTGAAGAATTTGAACGTCTCTTTTCTCCAGTAACTGCAATTTCCAAAAAGGGCAGGAATGAAAAATATTTCCCCTTTTGAAAACAAAGAGCCTTTCTGTTTCCAACCGCTTTCACAACAACGCTGTGCTTTGTGCTTTGCCTGATTGAATGATTGAATCGTGGCCGAGAGGCTAACCGAATCCTTGTGGTGGTGATGGTGTTTTTTTTATGTCTCTTAGGTTTGGCAGTGTGGGGGCAGCCTGGAGATCCACCCATGCTCCCATGTGGGTCACGTGTTCCCTAAAGCGGCCCCTTACTCTCGGAGCAAAGCTCTGGCAAACACCGTGAGAACCGCTGAGGTCTGGATGGATGATTTCAAAGAGATCTACTACCATCGAAACCCCCACGCGCGACTGGTGAGTTTGCACAGATGGCGCGCGTGTGCATGTGGGAATGTGCTAGAGGTGTCAAACCCAACTGAAACTAGTTTTGAAGCAAACATTCCAGTAAATCAATGACTGAATGTTTTGTTCCCTCTATGGAGTTTTGTGAAGGCGGCATTTGAGGGGAAAAAAAAAAGATTATTTTTTATTTTTTTTTTACAGTTGCATCAATCACAAAACTGTACTCTCACACACACAGTCACAAAATTACATGTACACACACACACACACACACACACACACACACACACACACACACACACACACACACACACACAC
>JAVQJF010049177.1:0-25885 GCA_036023855.1 Gadopsis marmoratus
AGTCCACAATCCGTGACAGTGAAGCCTGTTTGTCTTCAGCAGCTCGTTGTGTCTCTGCACAGCGATGCGGTGGCCCTCATGTTAACTTTACCCAACATTGATACAGCAGCTTTACTGAAAAGCTGGTTTGGACCCTGCGCCCCCTGTCTGTTCACTCTGTCACAGCACTGCAGCACCGCGCCGGCTGTCATTGGTCCAAAGTCAGCATCTCTGAGCCAATGAATTTAGCCCAAATGCCCAGCAAATCAAAGGGGGCATGCCACGACGCCTGTCACTCACTTAACATGAATCTGATTGGACGTTGAGGCCGCTGGGTTTGGGCTGCAAAAAAAAAAAGCCCATTTAAATAAATCCTGCGTTTTTCTTGTGACTATTTGGTTCTGTTGCTCCTCTGGGTCCTACCAAAATTGAACAACGATCTGTTTTAAGGTTTATTACAATTATTTTATCATATTTATTGTGAAGGACAGGGAGGGCTGAGCCCTGCTAGCCCACTGATACCAGCCGTCCCTGTGTGAAAGAGTTGGCTGCGTGTTCATGCTTGTGCAACATAGGAGAGTGTGTGTTACTCTGCAGTAATCTGCAGCCATGAAACAAACAAACGAGCAGTTGAAGCCAGTACTACCAGCAGGTAAGTACTGCTAACAATTCTAAAGACATGTATCTGTGTATTGACTTACCTATGCTCCTCACCTTTCTGCAGGTCTTCTGGCAAAAGAGTTTGTGCAGGAGCTCAGGTGTACTTCCTGGTTGTACCATGTTTGAGGAGCAGAGGGGGGGGAGTGTTTTCCTGAAGCTCCTAGTCACATACATATTCAGTCTGTAATTGGTTATCTGTTGTTGCTGCTGTTCATCATGACTTTCTTAGTTTGCGTAAAAAAATGTTATATAATGTTTTATTCATTCATCCATTGTGAAATAAATAATTTATTCACCACAAACATTTCACTGAACTTACTGTGGTCTGGCAAGCGACGACAGTGTAGACCAAGCCTGCTGTCAAGCAGATCATTAGGTGACTGACAACAGACACGACCCTTTCTACATCTAATGGTAGAAACATCGCACTCACTAGGCTGTCCTTGGCTTTTGCTTCACACTGGATCAACATGGTCGCTGCTCTGGAGGCATTATTAAACTTCTCTTGAGCTATAAATGACCATGATCACAGAAAGATTCTAAATAAAACTTAGCTGTCCATTAAGTTGATGTCTCTTAATCTACAGAGCAGACCTGTTTTTAAGCGTTTGGGGTAAAGTCAGTGTTAACACTGCCTGACTGACTCTCTCTGGGAAAGGGACTTGAAAGTTTTTGCTTTCAAATCTTGAGACAGGCCTTTAGGCGTTTAAGTCCCAAGTCTCCCGTTCTGTGACTCAGGTGAGAGGTTTGTTTAAGGCTGTTTAAGAAGTTCAGGAAGTGAGAGCTAGCAACCACTACACACACTTCACTGCTTCTCACTGGATTTTCTCTAAACTAATACAGATTAGAAAGAATACAATTTGGGGCTGTTTAGGGAAAATGATGATGAGGAGGAAGAAGAAAAGTGGCAAAGAAGTAACAGTGGTAACAGTGTGGAACTCCAAATGCTTTATGAGGCTCACATGGTTCAGCTAAACATCCTGAGGATCACTCTCACACTGAGACGAGCTGAGAGGCTGAAGAAGAAGTGAAGAACAGGGGCAAACATCAGGCCAGAACGTGATCACTACACATCTCACTGTATCCTCCCCACTGAAGCTTTGTTTAATGCATCTCTAACTAAATACTAAGTATTTCCATCCAGCCTCTGAACCCAAAGACATCATCTCATTGCACGTGTGCATGTGTGTTCAAGATTAGAAGAGACAGCAGTTGCGCTTCAGTGGACAATCATAAGTGATCGGCACCACCGCAACAACTATTAACCTTTGGCGTGCATATGTGTCTATCTGTGTGTGTGTGTGTGTGTGTGTGTCTGCACGTGGATGTATGTTTGAAGATATAGCAAGAAAGAAGTGGGCCGAGGCCGCTGGTTCAACAATAGTGAAGAAACAAAAGAGAAGAAAAGGCAACAAGAAGAAAACACAGTAAAATTCTGTCCGCTGCACGGTGAGGCAGACTGAGAATATGTGCATAACAAACCAATTATACCTCATCACAGCTGCACGGGAGTAAAAATGCATCAGTGCATGAAATAGTCTATTATGATAAGAATTAAAATAGTCTATCTAGATCTGATGTAGAATATTGTGTTGTGATAAGAGCTAAACAGTCAGAACGGCAATGTGGTACACGATCGCAGCCTCTGATGTGTCCCTCAGGTTTCAAATCAGTGGAAACGCCTGCCAGCGAGGCCCATTTAAAACTGTTAAAAAACAGCTTTGATCACATTAATGGAAAAGAAAGGCAGAACTTTTACTGTTTCAGTTAGTTTGCGCTATATTCACGACATCAAAAATTTAAGAGGCAGAAACGGGAAAAGTGAACCAAAAAGTCCTCATATCTAAACCCAGTAGGCTGTTTCATAGAAATCTTTATTCCAAAGACGACTTATATGAGTGTTTCCTGATCAGCTGATTACAGGGGTACTACTAATCTAAATCTAACCTTTGAGTAGCAAATACTCAAATACTGTAGGATCAAAAGGTGGCTCTGAAAGGTTTGTAGCTTGCTCCATCAACAAGAACAGCAGCTGTACACAGACTGGATTCTCAGCAGGTCCCAAACCTCGTAAACCACTCCTGCAACGTATTACACTTCTCTGCCGCTGACCTCCGACAAATCCTTAAGTATGATACCTCTAGCTGGGGAAGTGATAGTAATACAGAAGTATTCGGGTGTGCTGTGGGGATACTATTGAACATACTGAACGTACAGATTAACAGAGGTGTTGCAGGGTTAATTAAAAAGCTCCCATTGATGTTTTTACATGTTTTTTGGCAACACTCTGTGTCATTTTAGGGTTCCATTGTAACTGCTGTGAATCCAATTGGACCACAGCCGCCATTCGCTTTGACGGTAGAAGCTACAACAACCTTTCAGAGTTAGATACACAGTGAGTATATGATACTCTAAAGACAGATAGTATTTCTTTGGGCTATGGTTAAGTATAGGCAAGTAAATGTACTTTGTTAAAGGGCACAATTTGTATCGATTAAGGGATCTAAATGACCAATGCTTATCAAAAGTTTTGGAATTGGTCCAGTAGATCAATGACTGCAACGTAATCCTCTGGGGCAATTGCGTCCGTTAGGAAAAGATCACCATCATGGTCAAAGGAAACCAACATCAACTGATTGTTTAATAAGGAGAAATCCATTGGAAATGATAATGATGGTTATTGAGACAGCAACAGAGAAAGACTTATGCAACAACATGATCTTGGTATTTATCTTCATTAAATGTAAACCCATTAAAGAAAGCTGACAGGACGGGGAAATGCTGCAGGTCGTGTTGGCGGTAGAGTTGAGTGAATAGGTGGGAAATGGAAGTTGAAATTCAATCTCCCCGAAAAATCTGGAGATGTGGATGTGGCGGGTTGAAGGCAGAATCATAATGACGAGCAGATGTGGAGAAGCAAGAATATGTGGATGAGAGGAGCTCTGACAGCGTGGGAAGGTGGAAGTGACGTACGAGGGTTCACTGGCGAGAAAATTCACCATCATAGGAATTAAAATGTTAGAGAAGCCGAACATTCTCTCGTTAGGATAACTAACTATAACATAACATTTGCCATGTTGATCAAGAAACACGTCAATGTAAAAGTTGTTATTAAGTCCACTTACAATAACCTGTGTGGCTGCGTCTATCTCAGTCACACTTGTCACCATTTTTCTGGCTCTGGCACACAAAACCTTCCCGCAAAGCTTTGATTGGCTCGGTTGTTCTTCCAACCAATGAAACAGCCGGGGTGGAACAAACGCAGCACCAGACATATTTGACTTGCTGAAAAATAATCTGAGACGTGAATGGCGAGTCAGAGGCCTTACATCCCAAAAATCAGATGTTTTGTACACCCAACTATCAACTTGCTACTTCCTATACTGTCATCATACATGAATAATACATGGTTTTAAGCTGTATGAACAAAAAACCAATGATGACATTTTTCTAGAGGGGACAATCTCAAACTGAAGGAAAGAAAAAGAGAGAGGTGCATAATTCATGCTGGTATCCCTGTTATACTGAACACTGAATACTGACACATTAGCTATGTGTGTGTGTGCGTGTGTGTGTGTGTGTGTGTGCATGTGTGTGATAGATGGCCTCTCTAGCTCTGACAGATGCTGTGGAATCACTCAGCCACGCCAGCCCGGCTGGTTACCGGGGGCAACCCTGTAAATCTGACATTATGGGCTGTTGACAGGAGAAACGGTTGTTATCATAACCCACAGTGAGTTACAGGAAACACACACATCTCTCAAGTTGTCAGTACGGCACGAATATAGCATTACACAGAGAGAGAGAGAGAGATATACTGAGAGTATAAATGTATTTGGAGATAATTTGGATTTACAGCTCAGCAGCATATGAAGGTATGGGAAGTGTGTGATGTAACTGTGTGTGTGTTGGGGGTCGAAGGGAACCATGTCTATATGTTTTATATCTCAGCAAGAGGGATGTGATAGAGTGAAGTGATGAGTGTGGGAAACTTCGCGATGAGCAGGTCACAGGAAACAAGATATCTTACCTGGCCCTCTCTAATCCTCGCCATGAAATGATTTATACACACACACACACACACACACACATCTGTGCATGATACACACATGCTGCTACTCTTCATGTCACGATCATGCTTTATTTCCTTTTTTTTACCAAAAAATTCCCAAATTCTGTCTCTTTGTTCTTTCTTTCAGTTGGTCTTCTTCCCTCCTTCCTCCTCCACCCGCCGCTCTCCGTCTGGGTGTTCCAGTAGTAATGGTGTGTGCTGTGGGAGCAGCAGGAATGGTCATTACCGTCCATGGATCACTGGCAGAGGCCGGGCACACAGTGGACTCGGATGAGCGAGGGAGAGGGAGAAGGAAGGAGCATGGGGGAGGTCAAAAAGGTACCATGGAGCAAAATAAATCCCAAATGGGGGAAAGGAGAAGGGCATGAAGAGAAAAGATGGCAGAAGGAGTGGGATATTTTTTCATACAGTTATTATAATGAAGTCATTCCACAGCGTTCTTGATGATGGAGGACTTCTAAGTAGTAGCTACGTTAAACCGCTTGATGGATTTTTTGCAAATATAATCACACTGGCTGCATAGTTGGGATAGAAACGTGTCCAAACATGTCTCAAACCCACAGAATTATAGATACTAAAATAAGGAAAGATGAATGTATGTGGCTTTATTTCATTTGGGAATTCAGCTTGACGTCTGTGCAGCTTCTGACTGATGAGATAGGCGGATGGATGAAGGAGACGCAAGAAAGCAGACTTGATATCTTATTGGAAGAAAAGTCATTAATAAAGAGTCATGTTTTTCACTTCAGAATAAGCCAATAGACCTGCAGTCAGCAATGTCGTTGGAGGGGGAAAAGCACATTAATTTCAATGAGACCAGCACGAGGGATCTGGCAACAAATGTAGGGTCATCCAACAAAAAACGTTGCGTCAACTTTTGATGCAACGCAACGTCATCCAGCAAGTCACTGTGTTGGCCAGTCAAATATGTCCAAGTGCACATTTTTACTGTTATGTTTCCGATCTTTCCAACTGAGGGTAAAATGATTGTTGCCGAGACTTTCCAGACTTTCCGAGTTATAAAATCCTGTCATGGTGGTATCTTGTAGAAACAGAAACAGAAACAGCGTGCCCCCACCAATGCATTTTTTTGATGTTTTTTAACATCGAATGAATCAATCGATCATACTCTCCAGTTTCCAATGTCAAACTATCCATGTATTTAGCAAACCAAATTACTTTATAAACATCTTTTGAAGATGGGGTTGCCATTCATGATGAATTAAAGAGTGGAAAGACAAAGTAGGTTATGCTGGAGGAAGATATGCGCCAGCTATGTGGATGGTTTCACACTCAAAAGTTCTGTTTATTTGATTACTACTAATCTATAAATTAGAATAAATTATTTAATAACCCTTAATGAAGCCATTAGCTGCAACCTATAAACCCCTTAATGCACATCTTTTGAGAAAGTGATACAGAAAGAAAACCTTTGCTCAAAACAAAGGAAGAGATGGTGAACGCGAGAAAGTACCACACCACACCTCCTCCCCAAAAGCCACAGCTGTAATGAGAGGACTCTGCGGTTGTCGTCATTCAGGGTCTCGTGCGAGCCGCGGCAGTGTGGCAGGTTGTACCGGCGCTGACCTTTCTGTTGTAACACCCCCAGTATAAAGGGAAGTGCCACACAAAGAGCTCTATTAACAGAGAAACCAGATATAATGGGGAAACAAGATGGGCCTTTAATGGGGACAGGCAGGGCTGTCAGCATGCATAATGTAACAGTCGTGTTAAAACAACACTGGGCTCTATGTGCCCCCCCCCCCCCTTCAAACACACGCACACACAGAAACAACCCTATATGAGAGACCCAAGTTATTAATTCACACCCTGGTCTTCATCTATGAAATATTCTCCATGCACAGCGCACATTTCTCTTGCAAGGATGGGAATCATTGTTGTGTGTAATTATGAAGACAATGTTCGGAGGGATTATCAAAGAAGTAAGGGGCGAGATAAGAAAGCGGCAGATGAAGAAGGTGCGGGGACAAGAAGAAAGGAGACGGAGAGGGGGACAGAGGGAACGGAGGAGGTGGTGAGAACGAGGAGACGAGGACGGAGAGAGAGGAGGGGAGAGATTACCCCTTCTCTCTCTGTTTGTCGAGCTATCGTTCCCTCTGCCCGCTCCCTCCTTCCTCGTTCCTTCTTTCTCTGTATTAGCATGATAAAGACGTGGTGGAATAGGGCAGCCGGCAGGTCTTTGGACATTGAGACAATGCTATCGCCAGAGCAGGCGTCTACAGCCACCGAGGGACTATACACCAACAACACACACATACATGAACGCACGCGCCTACCCACTGATAGAAACCCATGTACACAGGCAAACATGCAAACGCCACACGCGCAGAACTGTGGCTTATATTAGCCCGGGAGGACTTAAACAATAAGAGGTAACATACAATCAAAGACAGCAGAGTCTCCAAACTGCACAAACACATGGAGATGCAAACAAAGCAGACACGCACAGCAGGAATAAAAAATGAATTGAGGAATCTTGTAGTGCTTGGGTGAAGTATGTTAGGCCCCAAATTCCCCTAAACCCACCCAAAAAAATGGCTTTCTTTTAAAAGTTATATCTTTTCAATTGGCTTCCTTGCAGGGAAAGTATCCCTGCCATGTGGCATGTTTCTTTTGTTTTGACATGGGTGAATTTATTGCTGCTCTCGAAAAGGTACTGCACACTTAAAAAGTGTTTTTTGAGCTATAAACTAAATGAAATGACTGCACTGTGATGAGACACATCGATGCTGGTGTTAATATTGACATTTCCTACCAAATCTATGAAAAACAACATTATTTTATAGGTTGAAAATGGCTCAACACTCCATCTACTGTTTTAATGACGATGCTGACACAGAGTCAGCCGATTGGGACCTGTCTATGTCATGAAATGTATATAAAATCGTGTCCCCTGACCCACACGCTAAGTAGCCATGAGGCCACATCTTCTACAGCCGTTGTTCCCTCACTCTTGGAGTTACGCTTTAAGTTTTAAACAGTTTACTGATCTGAATGATGGAACTGCATACCAAGAGAAAGTCTGATAACCGTGAGGTAATTCTCTAAACACATGCTCAACAATCAGCAGTGGTGGCAACAAAGTACATTTGCTCAATTGCAATTTTAAGACGCCTAAAATACATTTCACATGTAAATATTTTACTTTTTGCCCTACTGTCTGTTGCTTTTCAGATTAAGATTTGACATATAAAGTCTATAATAATCATGTAGAATATGAACCATTGCAGATTAAATTTCTCTTCGGCAAATAAAGTAGGTAAGAATAAAAAGCTCCACATCAACCAGCTACAAGAGCTGCTTTCTCAGTAATTCATCATTTATAAAATAAAAGTGTTAAATTATTAAAATAAAGTATTATAACACTAACCAGGACAGTCTCTAATGTGCATTGTACAATTTGGTGAAATTCATATATCAGTATGATGTTAAAAAGTATTCTTTTTGCTGTTTCAGTGAAAATGCAGTGACTAATTAATTGTGTTTCTTACCTATTCTAATAACAAAATAGCTTTTTCAACTTCTCAAAGCAGGAAACAAACAGGTGGAACTAATGAAACTAACAATGGCTCAGTTCCATTTATGTCCCCCAATAAGCCATGGTGAACCAGCATGGCAAATCCAGATGCAATGCAGCCTGTATTAATGGCACTGATTTGCACGTGTGCTTGTTCTGCTATGAGGTGTCAAAATATCTGCTGTGAGAAAATGAATCAAAGGCAGAATTAAGCATAATAACAGTTTATAGTAACAGACACTGAGCCCTTCACTCTGATCACTCTGATGACATTTCTTTCTTCTTCATTGTTGATGTTTATCTTATTTTTATCTTTTTTTTATTTATTAGCCGTTACACATTTTACAGATACACATTAAGATTAAGATTTATAATGGGATAGTTTTGTCACTTTAATACAGACAAATCTGTGTTGAAAAGATATGCAGTTTGGTGGAGGCTCCAACTGTGTGGTCAGTTAAGAACACAATCATTTGTTTGTTGTTGTTGTTGCTAATTAATGCAACCAAGAAAATGTGTTTTTGTTTTTTGGGAGGGATATACATGTCTGTGATCTTTTTCTCTCTACCATAGTAGATTATTACTCTCATCAACCTTCCTCTTCCTTCTCCTCTTCCTCATCTGTCTATCTGTCTGTGTCAATAAGCAGCTAGTCAGGCTAATCAGTGAGATGGACACACACACACACACACACACACACACACACAAACCTATTCTCTACAGATGGTGCATCTTCACAGATCTGGAATGTTCTTCAGGTCAGATCCGGAGCCACAGGCCCCCGCGGGAACGCCTGGCCACCCCGCCAGTGGAGCTCTGAACTGGGGCACAACTCTGCTACCTCCCCTCATACTCTGGAGAAGAAGAAGACAAAAAACCATTATGGGTCGTGGTGAATATACACACACACACACATTTACACATAGAGTCACACTCACGTGCAGACACATACTGTTTCATGTGCAAACATTCTGTACACACCAGCATGGATCACGGCCAGTTCATGAGCCTGTGACGGTCGTCCAACCATAACACACACACACACACACACACACACAGGCCACACGCGACACACACATGCACTTTCTGTAAAAACATACAGAACCGTACAAACACTGCAAACTCATGAGCGGGAACGAACACACGCATGAGAAGATTCCATCTTATGGTTTCAAAGGCCCCATTCAGCGACAGCCATCAGTGATTTAAAGTCTGAAGCTTGACTGACTGTTTTAACAAAAGGCTATAAAGTATTTTAATGGTAAGATAGAAGCGAGAAATACCAAATAGTTCAGATTAGAATTAAAATTTTATTTAAAAAACGTTAATAAAAACTGATGATGCAGGCCTGCAGGTTGGTGCACAACATTAAGATTTCTCCATAATAACACATTCATTGTCAGCAGATTATAATAATCAAAAAGATGAAGGTTGCATGCTGTCGTACCTGTCCAACAATAATCTGCTGCATGTATTATCCTGATCACTTCTGCATATATGCACAGATATCTTATTTACTGATGGCGGCTAATCAACTTGCAGAAAATAATCCTGAGACCAAAGAAAACCAAAGCTGGAGCGAAAAATGTGAAATCGGGGCAACAGAGCAGGTAACGGTGAATAATGCGCTCTCATTTTCCAAAATCAGGGTTGAGAGCGCTGAATGACTCCTCTCTGGTTACAATGTATGTCTGCCTGGATCTCTTAACAGTGAACCAGAATAAGTTAAGATGATAATGAACCATGAAGATAATCTTTTGAGTTACACATAAAGTCAGCTTCCAACAGCAGCAAACGCAGTGAGTTTGTCTCCTGTTTAGGAACAAAAAAAGGACAGAAAACTAATTTAATTTATTAATTATCAACAAATTATCTGTCATTATTACAATCTAGCTAAATTCCTGCTAGTATGTTGGACTGTCCATGGCGATGTATTATTTATTTTGTTTTTGTTTCATATACTAATAGCTTTTTATTAAACTTTCATTGTTGTAGCTTTGTGATTATTAACAGTGCCTTTCCTCTTATTTATTGTGTTTTTGAAGTGTGATATTGTTTTTTGTTTTGCAGTTATATTGAAATGTATGCAACTGAACGTACAGCAATGCATTACATCATTTAAATAAGACTTGGAGATGCAGAGAAACCTATTTAGAAAATGCTCTTTATGCTTATTGAACGGATTCTGTGGTATTGAGTGCATACAGTGAAAATGATGGTGGGCCATTACTTGGACAGTTTGGTGGTTTGATCCCGAGCTCCTACTGGCCGCATGTCAAAGTGTCCTTCAGCAAACAAACCGAAGGTGCTCATAAATTATGTTTATGGGAAAACATAAGTCACTTTGGACAAAAGCGTCTGCCAAATGAATTAGAGATCATTTAATGTAATATTAAAATAACAGAAAATTATAATCAACTACTGTACAAGTGAATGAACTAAGAAAATGTTTAAATCTTATGAGGCAGGCATGTAAAAAACAAAGGTAACCTCTTCACAGTAGCTGCTGTCTGAATAAAAATACATGTTTTATTAACCTCATAATAATAATGTCCTACAAGAATAAGACTCTTTTGGTTCCTTTGATCCAAGAACCAATGACTGGGTCTGTGGAATTTTTCTGCTGAGTTATGAGCTGCTGGATCATTTCTCTCTGCAGGGAGAGAGGGACACATCTTAATTTGGGATTTCTCAAAGGACCGGCACATTTTTTATGTTGTTGTCAAATCTATCCGTGTTTGTTTTTGGTTGTTTATGTTTAATCTGGTTATGCAGTTACACATTTTAATGAAAAATAAATTTTAATGTCTTCTAATGTGTTTTAAGTATGAAATTATTAAATAAGAAGAAGAAGGTTTTCAGCTGGTGTGAAATTGCTTGTTAAGGTGGAACAAATTTTGCATTAGCTGAGTTCTCATCACACAAACGAAATGTGTCGCTCACAACTGGGCATATCAACTGCATTATTAGATTATTTTCTATCCAGTAATATTAAACAAATTAATCACATTAATTTAATTCAGAATGAAGAAATTTGGTCCTTTTGTATAAACCAGCTCCTGTTCAGGGGAGATGGGACAATGGGAGAAGTAGATAGGGGTAGAAAATTCACTAATCTAATGTAATGCAAAATGTAGACATTTTACAAAGAACTTCAGTTTCCACTGCAGTATGAAGCCTTTATACACTTATTCAAAGTTGCCCTCTGTGTGTGGTTTGACGGCGATTTTACATACTCCGGCACCTGTTCTCTTGGAAAAAAATGTAAATAAACTGATGAAAACTATCTTCCAGGGTTAGAAAAACCATGTAAAACCTCAAAGCAAGAGCTCAGTTTCAACTGAGGTTGTGGGATTTTAGTTTGAGATGCTCTTCTATGTTTGTCTGGTTGCATCTAGTGCCATCGCACTTAATCACTTTAGTAAATAACATATCGATGAATGTATTAACTCTCACATTACCTGGTCGGCACCAACAACAAAGCTCCATCATCCCTCCTGCAGTTTGAATGTGCTGAAGGTTAGTGTAAAGAATGCAGCTGTAAATTTGTTGGGTAAGAGTCAAACACTTAGGGTCATGTTAACAATAAATAGGTGGTCCTCACAAACACAGAAGAGCAACCAAACCTGCGTGTGATGGCATGCGTTGGACGTGGCGCACACACCCACCCGTCAGTCAGCCACGGCTGCAGATAAACACAGCTTTCCTAGAGGGTGGTGATGAAGATTGACAGGCGGGGGATAGTGTCAGTCATCCCGCGCCGTTAGATGATGTCATCGTGCTGCCTGGCATCTTGCTGATGCAGCAGATACAGCGATGGGAGCGAAAAGGCAGCTCCATTGCTTCGCAAGAGAGAAAAGGACGGACGGTGACAGAAACAACCGGGCGGGAGACAGAAAACTGTCTGTGTGCATGTGAATGGAAGCACAGGTTCATGTGTTCAAATGTCGACATGGAAGACTTTATATCATACACATACAGAGAAACCCACTCAGTACATGTTTACCTCTCCTCTGGGTTGCCATTTGATACTACAAACACAGTAAAACTGTAGATCCTCAAATAGAGTCCAGGGCTGAATTGAGGTATTTATTAGAGGCCCAGCCAATGTAAGACAAAGCCCTTTTCAAATGTCCACTGTTTTCTACTTACTTAAATCTACTGTTTCTATTTCTAAGTCTCTGTTTTCTGTTCTATTCGGTTTGTGCTGCATCTGCTTGATGCAATGCTTCTTCCATCTGTTATACTTTAAACGAGTGCTCCAATCAACGTATTCTCTCCTCTTCCATGGAAGAGTTTTATGTCATACTGATAAAAAAAACGAAACAAATCTGAGTAATAATACACTTAAAGCTGTCCTGAAATTTAAAAAAAGTCATCGAGGAGGTGAAGAACGCCACAAGGCAGAAAAGTGTTTTGCCCCTCCTTAACTGAGTCAATTATTTTCACGGCATTGAGTATAACATCTGTTACTATGGTTACCCACATTAATAAACCCTGCTCTTGGTTTTAGAATTCTTGTTTGAGGTGTTCTTTAATAAGATTTTAACACATATTTGCCAGCCAACCAGAAAATACTGTCTTCTATACAGTGCCAGCCAATTATTCGAGCAATTTATACCCCACTCTTTTTTTTTTCATGCATTTGGGACCAACCTTTGTTTGTTTGACAAGTCTATACATTCTTTGAGAGCTGGCCAGTATTTGAGTTCAATTTTGGAATTTACAATAGTGAGAAGGTCTCTGCTTTCTTTCCTTTTTTTGGACTTTTTACTCTCTCACTATATTTTCTCTTCTTCCTGAATCGCCCCTCCACTCCACACCGAGGTGTGTGTTTTATGTGTGAACAGGAACAAAGGTATTAAAGTGTGATAATTGGAGATCTCATCCCCAACACCTGTCACAGACTATTCATCACAGTGTTCCCCTCTGCACACACACACACACACACACACACACACACACGTTAAAGATTATCCCTCTCTGATATGTTGCTGTGAGAGCGTTTAAAGCATGTCTATCCCAAGTGCATGTTTCAGGTACAAACACACACACACACAAACAGATACAAACATGCAACTGAAGTCCCAGAGCTGAGTAGATATCAGACAGGCATTACAGCTGTCATTATCACATGTAAGGGGGTTTGCGCACACACACACACACATGCAGACGGAGATAAGTATGTTGGGTAAGAAGGCTTTCTCCTTCTGAGACGTGGGGAATGGCAGGCTGCAGGAAAAACACAAATACAAATAAAGTGGCACATCTCTCAGCTTACTGTTCGCGCTAAACACATACACATTAAACGCACACGTGCAGCACATACAAACCGCTCCTGCCAATCTGAAACACAACCATAATCCACCTTTTATCCTTCCGCCCATCTCCCCCCTGTCCCCCCCGACCCACCGTCTCTCCCGTCTCCCTGTTCGTTTTGTGTTGATGTATCTGTTTCGCATGGCTTTTGGAAGCCTATTTCATCTGCAGCAGAACCTTGTTAATGCAAAATCTTCAGCAGCGCAGGATGTTCAGGATAATGAATCACGCTGAAATGCAGGGAAATCCATGAGTGAAGCTTATTGGTAATAATATTGGAAATAAATGTGTTTTCAGGTGCTCTGTAAAGTCCAATTTCCCGTTTAAATCATATTATTCTTACGTGTTTTGAAGAAATTCCAATATGCTTATAGAAAAATATATTGTAAGGCAACATTTTCATTTATTGTAGCTTTTTTTCATTATGAGAAATGTCTCCCCTAATTAAACTACATTTACCTGAAGCTTTAAAAAAAAAAGGTAGAGCATGTCGACCTCTGAATTCTCATTTGGTCTCATATACAAATATCATTCTGCATTAAATCTGCCGCTTTTGAAAGAAGAGGGGGCAAAGACTCTCTAGCTAAGATGCTAATTCCAAATCCATCTAAAAACAATCTCTCTCTCTCCCCTGGGATGAGGCCTTCCTGACAACTATTTATCTGACCTCTGAACTTTGGGTTCCACGTACAATGTGAGCAGATGTAAGCATCACAATTGAAAATGAGAGGAACGGCAAAGGGGGTGGCCTCCCATGAAAGTTGAGGAAAGGAGTATATGGTATGAACAGTGTTGCTGGAAGAGGACGAAAAGAGGAGAAAGGTTGGTGGCGGAAGTGAATGGAGAAAGAAAGAAAGACAGAAAGAAAGAAAGAAAGAAAGAAACAGCTGTTCTTTAGTGTCCCTGTGAGGACATAATCAGTTGTTTTCAACCGGGTCGCAATAAGTAAATGTCTGTAAATGGATGCTGGACGCATGAACCAAATATAGATTTCCTCCAAAAACAATGCAATATGATATGATACTATATGGGCTGATGCAATACAATAAGTATAGTTGTATGCAGTAAGATGTGAAACAGTATGTGAGAAAATACATGACGAGGAGTCCTAATATATGGAAATAGCAAATAAAACAGCTGACAGCTGATAGTGAAGTCTGTTTCAGTGAGAGCATCTGTTGAGCAGCAACAAGCAAATGAATTGTTGCTATGGTCACCAGCAGTTTAATATACCTTACACACTGATTTGGAAAGGTGGCTGAACTCTGTTGGGGATGTTTTTGGGACCTGTCAGCCAATTAGAATCTAGTATAATAAGAAAAGGGGATTTGATGTGACAGGATATGTATGACACGACATGTTGTGTTAGCTTGAATTACTTTTCTTTGCATTATGTAAAGTTGTCTTTTTTTAGGAACAGATAAAGATAGGATGAGGTGGCATATGATGGTGATAAGACACAACATCTTACATAACATTACCGTGCGTCATTTCATGTTACATTGCATTTAGAAAGAAAGACGATAACATGCAATAGGGTTTGAGAAGATACGACAATTTCTAGTTTCATTAGGTTAGAACAGCAGTTTATGATACATTTCAGGAGAAAAAAATACAATAAGATACAGTAGGATTTAATAAGACATTACAGCATGTGATGTTACGATACGTGAAACGTTCCGAAAAGATACATTAGCTTACAACACGTTACTTTATGTAACGTTATGTTACGTTAGGAAAAGAGTCAAATAGGATACGACAGGCTGCAATAGAATAAAATGGATGGGATATGATAAAATTCAGCACAATACATTACATTAAGTTTGTAAAAGATATGACAATGACACAAAATAAAATTACACACTACAACTTTATTTTGATACCTGTTGCACATTATAGGAATATTTACCTGATAATCCACGACATTCACTTACACCAGCAGGCAGTGGCTGGATGCCACTTGAACCACTTTAACACCTACTGTACTAACTTGTGCTTCGTACATCCTGCACTAAGCTGCCGTCTCTTCTCTGCCTCCCCTCATCTCTCATCCACCACCGCTGGGGGTGAAAGGTCACCAGGAAGCATCTTGTGTGGTGATGTTAGAGGGCAATGTTATGTTATGCACCACACATATCCGCACACATACACACATGCAGAAGACACTCTCTGTAACCTGACTGGTCTGCTTGGGGGAACTAATTGTTTTTAGATGAGGGTACTTGAGGAGAGGCTCCGGAAGGGAGGACAGCAGCAAAGGACTGAGGGAGAGGAGGAGGAAAGCAGAGGGCTATAAATTAACGTCCTGTCGGATATTCAGTTTCCACATGGGTTTTGGTGAGAAAATTGCAGATGCTTTATCTCTTTTTCTTTCTGTCTCTGGATGCCCCTAAACTGGGCCACACACACACACACACACTTCAGCCCAAAATGTATTGTGATGCATTTTCTAAAGTGTCCAGTTGTCCATCTAGTGAAATTTCAATGATACCCACCTCTAAGAGCCACTCTGCAAAACAAACCACTCAATAAGCTGGTGGTAATGGAGACTGCAGGTCAGGCTTTACAGCAATATCATTACCATACACACACTCACACACACGCGGACACAGTCCCATTGTCTGGGCAGTACTTATTAGTGCCCATGCTAACAGAGTTTGTCCATAAGTGACCTTAATTAAGTGGCTAGCACCATTAGCTGCAGAGCTAAGAGGCTAAGAGCCATCCATCTGCATGTGAATGTGTGTGTTTTTATGATAATGGCTTTGCCGAGGTGTGTACTGGAATACTAACGACGGGCTGCACGCAACCCAAAATGGATAAATAGGCAGCTGAAGTTGAGCGTTGAAGAGGGAATGGTTTAGATAAGTTACTCATTGTGAGAAAGACAAAAACAGGGGGCAACACCGAGGGCTGCTTTAAATGCAGGTTAGCCCCATTTACCAGCACAAATGCACTCGCACACAGCACTCAGCATTTTAAGCGCCTTTCAGTTTGCCCTATCAGTTTTCATTAGTTATGAAAACAAGAAATATAATCTCATCAGGCAAAATATAATTGTGTCATTGAAATATTAAAAATGAAAAAAAAGAAGAGTTATTAAAGATCCTGCAATCATTGTTAGTGATGGGTGATGTCGTTGTCAAATTTGGTACAATAACTTGTATTTGGTTTACTTCTGTCCTTCTTTCACGTTAATAATAAAATGTGCTGTGTCACAATTTAATGATTAATAACATAAATTAATAATGTAAATGTTCATTAACTGTCCTTAAATGGAATTATCATGGAGTTAACATTGTGGCTTATACAGTTAATGACATTTACTCAGCTTCACCGTCGCCGTTGTTGTTGATGATGTTGCTGTAGCTAATGGATTCTCGCCCTGCTCGCTCGTAAAGCTGTTAAACTGGGGTCAAGGGGTCAGAGGTCACTGCTTTTCCTTTGATGTGACCCTGACATCCTGGGAGGAAGAGGAAATGTAGGAGGAAGAGGATTCTTCATGGATTAGTGGCAAAACACCACACACGTATCTGTGGATGGACGTTTGAGCTGTTCACACACAGAGCTGGTATGGCTCTCAACATGTCTAAATAATCAGTCACAACAACTTCCCTCAACACACACACATGCAAGAATTATGACTTTCACTCTCTCTCTCACACACACACCCTCAAATTTAATTAGGTCTAAATAGAAGGATTTATTTCTTTGTTATTAGTATTTATTTTTTATTATTTATTATTAGTGTCATTCATACCAATACACCAGGCCGCATATACTTACATGATACCACAAATTAATATTTCATACAGTATCTATGCACCCTCATGTCTACAAAACAATGAATTAATTACTGATAAAACATAAACTGTATAACTGAAACAAATAAATCAAATTATAACAAATAGGAATCAAATAAAGACTAATCAAATAGTCCATATGGCCTGTTTTGCACACTTTTGAGACAAAGTAAGCTGACCTAAACATTTCACACAATAATATTTCCTTTTTAAGCCATTCTTTTGAAAGGTAAAAACAAGAATATGAGTTTACAGCACTGCTAACGGCTCTGTGAGGCTGTACTTACGCACAATGGTACTTTGAGCTAAATGCTGACTTTAGCATGTTAATGTGCTCACACAGATAATGCTAACATGCTGATGAGCAAAAACATGTTGATTAGTGAGCCTTAGAGGTGCTGGTACGTGGATTTAGTTACCTTTGGACAGAGGAAGGCTAGCTGTTTCCCCCTGTCTTTCTGCTAAGCTAAGTTAGCCAGCTGCTGACTGGAGCTTCAGTTTTAGTGGGAGTGGTATCAATCTTGTCTAACTCTCGGCAAGAAAGCGAAAAAAAAGGTATTTTCCAAATGATCAAACCTTTCCTTTTAGCGGGTATAATGTTTACTATGTTCACCATCTTATTTAGTGTGTTAGCATGCTAACATTTGCTAATTAGCATTAAACACAGAGCATAGCTTAAAAGTAAAATTTAGTTGGATTGTTTTTTCATATTTTACATGAAAACGAAATATATTAGAAATGTATTTCAGAATATTTTTATAAGAAAAGTTTTTACAAAATAACTATATAATGTTTAATGTTTCTGTATAATGTTTAAAATATCAGCTTCGCATGTTAGCATGCTAACATTTGCTAACTAACAGAAAGCACAGCGACAAAGTTATATTTCATTCATTAATTTTTTCTATTTTGAACGAAAATACAATGTTCTGGGTAATGTAATGAGAGTAAAGTGGTTATTGCTAGATCAAGGCTGCTACAGTGATACTGGTAAGGCCGAAAAGAACAGGAAAAAAGTGTATATTAAAAAAAAAGTTTCCAAACCTTTACGTCTATACATTCACAGGACAAAAGTGAAAAGCGAGAGCGTGAACTGTCTCTCGGCGGAGGATGAGGGGAGCGAGGTTGAAAGGTGTGCAATGTGTTTTTGTCATCGCCGAGCTCGTCTCAGCCGGAGCTTCTAAACATAGAAACTCTGTTGCTTCAACTGCTTAAACAACCTCTCCGCGGCACTTCACACACGATCTCGTCTCACCTCTCACCTCCTTCTTAAAAGTAATTCAACATATTTTAAATTCATTAGTGGAGCAACAGAGAACAAAAAAAAAAAAACCTCAAAGTGCTTTACATTACAGACACTGATGCACATAGTCTCTCACACACACACAAACCCACACACACACACACACACATTAAGTGGGGCAGATTATATTCTCCCCAGGACTTGACTTGCATTAAAGTTTAAATGTGTTCAATTTGGACGCTCCCAATATTAGAGTGGAGTATCATTACCCACCTTATTGGATGAGTCTGAGCAGAATAGATTTCTACTGATGAGATGAAGAGGCCTCAGGCGCACGCACACACACACTATTCACCCACAACCTCACTCTCTATCTCTCACACACACGGACACATGTGGACGGATGAACTAAATTGTGTTCTTTGTGGTGATATTTTTGTTTTCTGGAGTGATTTTCACCCAATTTAGACTTGACAAACAAACCCGATTTATGCTATATAATGAAAAAATAATCAATAAAAAAACAGTTTAGAGAATGACTAAGCATTCAAATGCATATATGTACATATAATAGTTAATATTTAATTAACGCAGAAACAATTAGATAAATATTAAGCATAGTGTAGTTGTTTGTTTGTCACTTTGTGAGTGGTAGACTGTCCCATTTCTGTGGCTTTTTAACATTGGAGGATACAATTTCTAAGGATATGTGTCAGAGCTTTATGAACTTCCAATCCAGCAGAGCCGCTCACCATCCAACAACTTCACAAGACGCATCACAATGTCCCACCCACCAGTGATGACGAAGAACGAAGCATTACAGAAACATCCATCCCTCCAATCCTCGCTGAATCTGACCTCTGGTACGACCGTCGATATTAAAATCAATAATTAAGCTGGATGTGGATTGGTTCCAAAGTGTGAACCTTCATGTATCACATTCAAACGTTGGTGTTTTTTTGTGGCCGTTTGCCTTTAAAGTTCTCAGCAAATAAAAGTTCAGGCTTTTCTGATGTCAACGATCAGTGAGGTAAATTACTTTGTTGTCTACATCAGCTACTTTCTGCTGTCCGTTCGATGCGTCATTGAGTCAAAGCGTCTTCATCTTCCCTCTCTTACTTGCCGCTTCTTCCTCCTGTCCCTTCCCACCACGAAACACTCTCCAACCTGAAGCTTTGTCTTTACTGCTTTATCCCAGTAAACAAGACGTTGTCAGCACCGAACCTCCAGGCACAGACACTCAGAGTCACATTATATAGACATTGAATATTTAACCATTTAATTTGTGAGTACAAACATACTTCCTGTGCTTCTGTTGTCAGGAACTCACATCTGCACTCTCACCTTTTAGCTCTTTACAGCAGTGGACAATAGAATCTGCTCTCTCTCGTTTGCCAGAATCGCTGTTTTTCCTCTCCAGATCCTGTCCTTTCACTTTCACAGACTCGTGGGTTTAATGAGGTGAAGTGTTGCACTGTAGTGCCAGTGTTTCTGTGTGTGTGTGTGTGTGGGCTTGTTGCTTGTTGTTGCTGCTCCACTAATTAAAAGTGCAATTTTAGTTTGTTGGAATGCCAGACAGTCTGGTCTAATAATAAATTATTCACCAAACCTTGAGTGCATATGCTATTGTACGTTTATCCTCTTGAGTTCAAGAAAGTTAAGAATATTCTGACAAGTCCTCAGTTAGGGTAAAGTTTAGAGCTATCTTTACATTAAGCATAGGATTAGGGTTAAGTTGAGGTGGTCATGAGTGCAGGAATTAATTATTCATAATGCGTCATCACAAGTATAGAAATATAAAAATCGCCCCAAACAGGAAAACATAGGTGAGAGCGAGAGATTTATGCTAATTCTGTTGTTTGTTTTGGTTTTGTTTAGTTCTATTCAGTGAACAAAAGTTTCAACTGCACTTTTGACACAGACTAACAATGTAACCCACAACTGAGATTGTATCATTTAACCATCAGTTCATAGTAATTCTCTGGTCTTTGTATTCTGAGTCTATTTACAAGAAAGGCAGGTGCAGGCAGCTCTGGTAGGTGTGAAAGTAGTGACAATTTCACAGCTGCTCCGGTGGTCATAAAAATAAAAACAAGCTTTTCTTCAAAGTCATTTGCACCAAAAAAAAGCACTTGTGGTAACACGACAACATAAAGCTTGTCATTACAGCCCCCCCCCCCAGACACAAAGCAGTAAAACACTAAAACTCTTTTTAGTGAACAAAACTGTAAAACCTGAATGCAAAGTCAATGCAGTGAAGTGTAATAAGTGCACATCTGTGTGTTTACACCATAATGCAATTTCAGCGCTTTCACAGTTTAGTTAGAAACACGTGTAAAGAAGCTGACCAGTAATACAATATAAAAAGGTTATAATAAGGTTATATAGGAGAAGGATCTGGACTTTGAGGGAGCGCTCAAAGGATCCGAGCAGCAACAAGGATTTTGCTTAAAATCTTGGAGGATGGAGCAAACAAAGTTGGCATGAAGGCATCTGCAGAGCACTAGTGAGAAGAGTCAGGATGTAAAGACTGATGTACAGAGAGCAGGACTAGCCTCTCCTTTTATTCTGTAAAAATAAATCCTCAGGTTTATTTTCCATATTCTAGAAGAAATTGGCATCCACTACAGCAGGGTACATGCAGGAATCTGAAAGTTAAATTCCATACCTTTTAAGACCTTTTCAACATATTTTAAGACTGCAACGCCGCAAGTAGTTACATTTACAGTACTATACCAGTACATTTACTTTGAGATTGCAACACAGCCTCAGTTTGACCTAATTCAGAACGGCCGGGAGGGAACAAAACTCAAGAGAATAAAGTAGTGACTAACCCAAAGGCAAGGTTTATTGAAAGTAATAACAGTCACATACTCAAACACTCACATTAACAAAACATTTTCATTAACAAACGTTTCCATTTGGCCTAAGAAATATAACATTGGCCATAAATGATATTAAATCATAGGCAGTCTGTCTGAATCTCTGTTTAAAAAAACAATACCTCGTAAAATGCAGATTAAGACGTTTTAATAACTTTCAAGGGTTTAAATTTTTGCTAAACTGATTTAATACCTTTTGATACTTTTTAAGACCTCGCAGATACACTGAACAGCACTTGCTTTTAGAGGTTGAAACCTTTGTGATTTTAACAGCCATTCATTTGCTTTAGCAGCTCCCATGAGCACCGTAACTTGGTCCCGTCCACGTCACCGACACTCCCGTCTACAGCCACTTTCACAAACTTCTTAGCATTTGGTAACCTGAGCCGTATAAAACGTTTCGCTCCTCTCTGTCCTGCTGTAATTGCAAACAGGTCAGAGCTAGCTGCGGCTCCTCAACTCATCCATGGACTCACCTCTTTTGTCAAGACGTTTAACGCGCTACGGTCTAAAGGCCTTTACTCACCGGAGACAGGAAAACACGAAGATGCGAAACACTCACATGCGAGAATTTACTCTACCACATACAAAACTAATCTGACTATGCTGCACCCGGCGGTGCTGCCCCACACGTTTTCCTTGAGGTCATTGTCTTTTAACATTTTTGTGTACTTTGCCACATAATACAGGGTGATGAGAAGCACAAACGATCAACAGGTCCGGGTGTTGTGACGCGGCGTACGTTCCGCACAATATGATTGGTTGGTGCCTTTATTCCCGGCGTGAAAGCTCAGAAAACACGCTGTGACAGATCAGTACGGACTGGATAATACAGGGAGGAGGTCTTTACTAGGGCAGAAAAATGAACGGTTCTCAGCCGTCTCTTTTGCTTTTTATCCACTTAGGACGGCCGTGAAGCCTCTTCACCCTCCACCGCCGGCTTTGTCCTTCCCTCACCTCCACTGTCTCCCCCTCCACCTTCTAAAATAATATCTCCTTCATTCTCTGTTACTTCCTCCCCATATACTCTCCCCTCCTCCCCCTCACCATTATCTTTTGGTCACCTGCCCTCCCCCGCCTCTCCTCTTCCGTCTGTCTTCCCTCTTTCATTTGTTCTCCACTCTTTCGTTCCCTCTCCTCACTTTGAGCGAAATAGATTTTCAATTACGTGCTGAGTGCCTGGAAGCTTCTATATTTCCCAACCTGACCCCAATACAGCCGAAGCGACACCCCACACACCAGAAACACACACATGTATATATATATATATATATCGACAACACACACACACACACGCACATCTGATACACTTCCGCCTCCACTTACAGCCTAATGGAGTGGAGGAGAGGCTGGAGAATGTCTTCAGTGTCCCAGACAAACCCGGTTAACTACCTGACACACACAACTCTCCAAGACACACACAAAAAATGAAACAATGCAGAAGAGTAGAAGAGAAGAGTCCTTGTCGACAAGATGAAGATAAAATAAGAAAACAAGGAAAAATACCAGTCGTGCACGCTAAAGGTCGAGGCGTGCTTGAAACAAACTAGCTCTTATGAAGTGCAAAAAACCCCTGCCATCATTGAGGAGGTGTGAGATTCGGTGAATTGTACAAATGGGGATCAGAGAGCCCACTTTTCATGGTGTTGCACATGATTGTACACCAACAAGTCCTCCAACATAAGCGACAGAATAGGTAGTTTGTCAATGATACGACACATATACATGTTCTGGCCGTTTGTCGTCATGGTGACAATAATAAACATGTGGTTAACGTTGCGAAGCGGTCGCAGTTTGGTTAGGTTAGGCACCAACACTACTTGATTAGGTTTGGGGAAAAAGCATGGTTTGAGTTACATTAGTACGTTAAACTACGTCGCGTGACTTAGAATGAGTTAAAATAAGTCAAGGTTGCCTTTTGGTTTCACACGGGACAGGAACAGTGGTCTCCTGGGTGAAAGTCATAATTATATGGGTTATATGGGTCCTAATAAGCTGCTGCACAGATGACCTATGTGGTCATAATTTTGGGAGGACAGTCTCTTGTACACGCAAAAAGCCCAACAAGCACTTCACTTGAGGCACGATGACATGAAAGTGACTTAATTTATTTTCTAAATTTCAACCACAAGGTCTTGGAGAGGTTCGGCCTCACACATTTTTGTTCTTACTCACATTTTACTTAGATTACATTTTGTGTATAGCGGTCACAAGAGATTAGGAAAAACACACTGAAGCATCAGATTCATGATATTGCTCTTTGGGCATTTTTGCTTCTTTTTTAAAAGTGCACAGTAGAGAGGAGACAGGAAAAGTAAGGAGAGGGAGAGAAAGGTGACATGCGACAAAGGTCCATGATCCCTTATATTCAAACTGGGGACTCTGGAAGGGACATTTAAGTGTTGCACAAACTTCATTACTTTTCTAAAAATGGCTAAAAATGCTTTGCAATTTTGCCAGAACTACTCACCCGTTGCACCAGCCACGAGTTAACAAAACATTAGCCTGTTTCACAAAAGCAATTTCTGAGTAGTACTTCCCCACAGATCACAATGATTCTCTCTCGCTAATTGCACAAACACATTTTTTTGGATCCCACAAAGCTCTCGCATGGGCCACAAGTATGCAGTTAGTTTTGATCAGCGAAACTTGGAATTGATCTCGTCTTGTAAATCGCGGCTTTGCAAGCTGTCTTTTTGCATATATCACTCCATAATAACTTCCTCGGTTGCTTGTCTTGTGTTCCAAGAACTGCAGTATTGCAACGTTTGCACAGAGCCAACGTCAATTAGGATCTTTTATTGTCTGTGAAATCCAAAGAACCGAAGCACTTAAACAGGTTCAAAATGTAAGTTACCCAAACAATATCACCGTTTCTATGTGTAAGAGCAGTGGTGACTCCAGAAGTAACGTTGCTCTGTGTTGAGCAGCTGACATTTTTTTCCATTGCTTAAAAAAAAAAGAACTTGATTTAATCATCTTCAAAGACCTCAGTTATTAAGGCTAATTCAGAATGCAAGACAACACTTTAAATACAGCTGCTTTATAATGCTGGCTCAATTACCACACACACACACACACACAAACTGATTTCATTAAGCAGTTTGCGCCTCTTAAACATGGCCTCTCCTGGGTGTTAGCGACTGGTTTTCCGTATTCAACAAAGGTAGAGGTCAGAGGTCAACAGCCTAATGCCTTATCTCTGATGCACCATGGCCAACCTTATTACTGAGGGCTTAGAGAACAAATACACACACACACACACACACACACACACACACACAGAGAGAGAGAGGCATGAATGCATATATTGTCTGCACAAACACACAGCAAGCACTCCACATTACGAGTGCAGCAGGTGAGATGACGGCCTCAGGGCATGTTCAGCGTGTGGAGCGGCACACGCCAGGCCATGTACGTCACACGCACACACACACACGCGCACACGCACACGCACACACACACACACACACACGCGCACACAGCGAGTTTCCCTCAGTGCTCCATACAGTTTCTCTGTAAAAGAAGGCAGGATACAACGGTTACCACATAAAAAGCTTCTGTTAGACGGGGCAAGAGTCTATTAAAACAGCTTGTTCCCTTAACAGATCTCTGACGTGACCTTTACAAGAAAAAAGGAGAAATGAAGAGAAAAGTGGAAATGTGCTGTCCATTTGGGCTTTTTTTTTGGTACAACAAAAGACGACTGCAATAGTGAAATCTTCACTGATAAGAAATGGAGTGAAAAACCACAGCAGTAATCGCAAAATATACAGTTATCCATAAATGCTGTGAAGGGTTCACATGTTGGCATCGTCTTTAAAAAGTCAACTTTCTGAAAAACTCTCTTTGGCAATGTACTTATTGGAAACGATGCGACGTTTCTTTAACGTTTTCTACGTTTAGATTTTTATTCACGGTTAAAAGCATTTCTTGTAAATGCACTGGTCCTCTGCTGTCAGTGATCACAACATTGGACGTATTTGAGCATAGCGTGAGAATGAATCCCAAACGACGACACTTAATTTTGGAAATTGTTTTCAAGTGATTCTCGTGTAGGGATTCATCTACAAAGTCAGCATCGACTGGGCTGCACAGTTGTAAAATGTGTGTGTGTGTGTGTGTGTGTGTGTGTGTGTGTGTGTGTAGGCGTGGTGCTGCTTTGTTAAGGCCTGAATGAGTTGTTGATGGGTACAGCAGCTTGGGTCTCTCAGGGGATGAAGGGGGTGGAGGAGGAGGAGGAGGAGGGGAGGATGGGTAAGTTGATAATTGCAGGGGAACTTGGACCCAGGCTGTCCATGTGCAACCCACCCCGCCGCGCCCCGCCCGGGGCGCCCCCCGCCCCCGGGGGCGGGCCGGGGGCGCCCCGCCCCGGGGGGGGGGGGGGGG
>JAVQJF010049184.1:0-34029 GCA_036023855.1 Gadopsis marmoratus
ATGAACTACTACTTCGTTTAACCCTTTTTATTGACTTGATGTTAGATGGATTTTTCTCTTCGTCATTGGTGGGCATCAGAGTGTGAGCAATGGAAGACAATAGAAAATGTGAAAATGAACTACTACTTCGTTTAACCCTTTTTATTGACTTGATGTTAGATGGATTTGGAGGACAGCACTGCTTTGTACAGCACCATGATAAATTATCTGTTTGATAGTAGAAAAGTACCATGGAAACAAACAAGGATAAAACAACACAACGCTGGAACATTTTGTATTTTTTAGGTTATTTTAACAGCGCGTCTACTTTTTGATTCTCAGGATGCACCAGCAGTTGAATTTCCTGTTACAAAACAGTACAACGACAACACAGCCTGTGATACCAGAGCAGCAGACTTTCACAGATGATAGGGCTGCCAGCAGCAGTGATGTCTTACTGATTGCTGTTTTGTCTTAAGCTTGTCTGATCCATCATACTGTAGCCATATTTGGCAAAAAGAGGTCACATGTCTTTTTCTATTGATATCAATAATGTCAAAAGCATGGGCTTTGGATCCCCTAGGACAATCAGAAAAATTGCACCCTAACACACTGATATATTCATAGCTTTACTTCCACCCAGGTTACACACTTATCACTTTCATTTTGGCCAAGATATTGCTGTTTGGATCTGTGTAATTTTCTCTGCAGGCCTTCGAATTTCCTGGATATCTTATCATCAGGCAGTGCCCTTTGATATTATGAACTTTTGAGCATGTTATGAAAGATGGTTTTGTGTACTTCCCATATAGGTGTGCTGTGTAATTCATGGAGTTTTCAGCAGTTTTTGCTTGGGATGTGTCACCACAAATTGTTTCTATAAAATATTCACGCAACCTTTTTGCTGTTGCATGGTGAAACTTGCAATACGGCATGCAGGCAATTCAAATGAACTGCTGATACTCAGAAATGTTGAATTGTCATTACATTTCCTGCCACAGGGTAAGGCTATAAAGTACTCAGATCCTTTACTTAAGTAAAAGCAACAACACCACAATGTAATAATCCTGTATTTAAAATCTTAAGTAAAAGTGTAATCAGCAAAATGTACTTAAAGTATCAAAAGTAAAGGTGCTTCTGCAGAAAAATAACCCCTGTGACTAACATATTACACTATGACATTGTTAAATTGTTAATACTGATGCATCAATACACAAGCAGCCTTTTACTGTTATACCTGACCACCAGTTTTAAGTTAAACAGCTGTATATACAATTAGTTCAGTGGTTGCCAACCTGTGGGTCTGGCCCCCTCCAAAGGCTCACAAGATAAATGTGGTGGATTGTGAGATGATTAATGGGGTAGGAAAGAAGAAAAACCTAAATTTTGCTACACTGGACTTTTCTTCAGCCTTTGAACTTAAGTTAAGGCTTTACAGAGCGGAGGGACAGAGCCGGAGCATCTGGAGGAAGGAACATCTGGAGTCACACTGAATTCTGCTCAGATATGGAGCCGTTTACCGAGGGGAGGAGAAGTTTTGGAATTAAAAAGTGGATTTATCACTCGCTTCTCAACCTGTCTGCAGCAGCAAGCCGTGGAGGTGCCAAGCTCCACTGTCGGGTGTTATAATGTAATTAGTCTCTCTTCGTCCATGCTGACTGGAGGGGAAGAGGGGAAAAACAAGAGAGACTGGAGGGAAATAACGGAAAGAACCGAAGTCTCTGGTAAATTCGGAATTCAGTCAGACAGACACACACCCTCAGACACAGTCGATGTTTGCTGTTGCTCACTAGAAGCTAATTCTTTGATCTGCCGAGTGACCTAAATCCATGTAACGTACTTATTAGCTTTTTAGCTATCCTGCTAATGCTAGCTGCATAAAACATCAAGTGAAATACGCTTTAGGTAGCTAAAGTTTGATGGTTGCAGTTGAATGTGAATGTCCTCAGCTGAACGCTTCGAACTGCACTCTGCCACCTCGCGTTTCCGATGCTGTGTCGGAGGTCACTCTCTTCGTGTCTTTATGAACTCTGTGAGGGCCAACAGTTTCACAGGGAGGGACTCGCGTGCACGGCCGGACCACCTACCAAAAGAAAGAACAGAGAAGCTCGGAGTACAACACAGAGGGAGTGTGACGTCATTAACTGCCCAGGATGCCATCACTCCACTATATCCTTACATAGCAAATAGTTGTTTGCTATTGGTGTTTGCTGTATTAATGTTCAAAACCTCATATGTAACGCGTGTTAATGACTAAACAAGTGACAAAGTTAAAAGAACACAATTTACTCATTATTGAACATATAAATGCTCAGCTAATCTGTTTCATCAGGTCTGTGTGGGTGTGGTTTCATCAGATGTGATTGATGGTGCTGGTAGCATAAGCCGCAACCCCATCAGTGTCATCACATTTTGATTTCAATGTTGCTAAATCCTGACTGGTGCAGAGAAGTACGTGACATCCCCTTTTCCCAACTGAATCCGGCCCACTTCAAACCAGTGAGAAGGGCACAGAAAAACAAAGAAACAAAATAATATACAGACATTTGTCAAGTAAAATAGCCAAGATTGTTGTAAAATTGGCAGAAAACTGTGTAAGAAACTGATTCAGAACATAAAGGAAATAAGTTTTCAGGGCCTTTAATAAAACGCATACATCCCCCACAAATCCAGAGAGGGATGACCTCATGAGTATAGAAAGCAAAACTGTCCACACAGTAGTTTTCCTCCCAACCTGAGAAAACAAACAGCAATTTCTGTAATAGAAATTAAGAGTTATTTCTGCTGATACAGTATAAACGTCTGTCCTTCATAACATACCAATGTAACGTAATGGACGTCTAGCCTACATGACCAGGAGGCTAAATGTTCTTTAGAGGGTTTTTTTAAATATCTAGAGAACTACCTGAACCATAAAGTTGGGGACCATTTAATAGAAAGTGCCCCTTCCTAACCTTGGAAGTGATTATTCTCATAAGCATAACCCTGCAGTGCATGACAACATTGCATATGCAGCTATTTTAATTTACTTGTGCATAGGGAGGTCCTCCATGAAGGTGCCATCAGCCTCAATGTGAGGAATAATTATCACAATAACACATACATAAGTCCTCTATTAGATTAAGGTCCACTTTAATGGACTCTCAGCTAGAGTGGTGTCTTAATGTAATTGGTTACAAGACGACATGTGGAGGGAAGCGTCACGAAAAACGAAGCAGATTTATCCGCTATCTCAGTTTTCCCCCATTTTTCCCTGTCTTCTGCTGAAGCTTTGTTTGACCAGTCTAATCGCTCCTGTCCTGTGATCTCACAAGTGTGTCATATAAATGGCTGGCGCATTCTGTTTATTTTTCCCATCCATAATACATGTGGTATCGAAATCCTGCTGGCGTGTGCAGGAAACAGAGGGAGAGAGAGAGAGAGAGAGGTGGCTTGCTAATGGTGTGAGGCATAAAGGCTCAGAACAAAGTGGCAGAAATACATACACATAAGCCAAGTAGAGCCGGAGAGGCCGCGCACTGTGGTCTGCTGGTTGAGAAGTGGTGAATTGAGAGTTTGGAGCTTAGAAAGGCTTTCGGCTGGGTTTGATCTGACCCAGCTCGAGCAATATTTAGAATCAGCTGCCTAAGTATTGCCTCACGTTCACCTGACCGTAAGGTCACCAAAAGCCACATTTGAATTCAGTTCTCAGAAAAGCACGAATTGCTCTGCAGTTCCTGCAGAACATTTCTAAACTTACAGGTTCACTTCCACAGATCCTCCAGCTGGAATCATTTGTAGGCACGGTACTATGAACCAGATGAAAACAGGAAGGTTATGTATCTTCGTTAACTGTGATATACAGTATGTATAGTTATATACATACTGTATATAACAAAGTTCACTTAAAGTCATCAGAATGTTGGGGCCCTGGGTACTTACTTGCACTATTCTCCTCACTACTACGCCTCTGAATGTGACTAATTCACCACTGCACATTATCATCAATTTCGTGTGTACTGCTGGATGCCACGTCAACTGTCGGAGTCAAGTTTCTTCTGTTGATTGAAAACAAATCCTTTCCACACACTGACTGCCGGACAAGCTGCCCCGTGGTTGACTGTTTAGCTCTTTACTTCGCTCAACTGCACTCATATATATGCATATATGCAACATCCAATGAATTTTTCAGCCTTTAACCCCTAGCTAGACGATATCAGTGCAACATGAATGTCATCTGTTTCGGAGAGATTATTAAAAGAAATAAAAATGTGCCTTGCGCCATCCAAATGGCTCACAGCAAACACATACAAAACCCCATTCTATTGTTTCCTGGGGTTTTTTTTCTGGAAGGAGGATTTTAATTTTCACTTTTACATTTTGTGTCTTGCAGCAGAGCTTTATGCATAAGCTGCTGCTCAGAAAACATGTCTCCTCCTGGTCTGCTGGTATTGCACAGAAAAGCCAGGATAAACAGGTGCCCGTTTTGAGATTATTCAGTGTAAGTGAACCATTTGGAACTGAACTGCAACACTCATCCACTTTACTGCAGAGTTCATAGAAAGTACAAAATATGTGTTTTTACTCAGCATATCAAATTAAATACTGTACAATGACATGAACTTAAAAGAAAATAGGAAACATAAGAGTTTTGTTTTGCCTGTCCTGCCTACATCTGATCCCAGATTTATCCAAAGGCAAATTGTCTGATTTGATGAAGCTGTCAAACGTCACATGAAAGGATGGTTACAGATGATGCAACATGAAAGGGAGTCTTTCTAATATCTGTCTGTGGGAAGTGTGAGTATTCAAGAGTTCTGTTTCCTGATGCTGTATGAAGGTTTCTCAGAACTGAGTAATTACACCTGCCAAGTGTTATTCAAAAAAAAGTAGTGCTTTCCACCACTTTTTCAGCCCCCCATAAAACCCAATCTAGGCTGCTTGAATGACAGCATTGCAGAAAACTGTGGAAAAAGGAAAAATGAGAGTGACTGAACTGGAATAGAAGTGTCGTGGAGAGAAGATGGATTCCTGTGCTCTCAGTGGAAAGCTGTCATAACAGTCCTCAGCAGCTGTTCTGGGAGCAGCTAGGAGTCGCTGGAAATATGTCACACACACCTCCACTCCTCTGTACAGGCCCAGGCAGAAGTCCCACCTAACTGTGTCACATTTCCATCTCATTGTGCTGAAAGCCACCCAACAGAGAGGGAGAGGAGCACAGAGGAGCCGGGAGCGCAGGGGGAAGATCCTTTAATTTAGTCTCAGAGGAAAGCTTTGAGCCGATATCCTACCAGAGCCCGGCGGGAAGCAATACAGCTGTACGTTGCGCTCTCACATCGTTCACCACCGTCACAGCACCTCAATCAGATCTCCAGTGATGATGAGTGATTGTGTAATGGGTACGAACATATACCCTCCATGCCAGTATCAGTGCTCTGTAACTATTGTGCTGGTTAACTGGTGCCGTTTTCCTCTCAACAGGGGGTAAAAAGCTTAAAGCATTAGAGTTAATGACAGCGAGCAGCTGGGGGACCCAGAGAGCAAAAGTTGTGTCATCCCCAATAAGACTCAGCCGTCGGCCTTAGAGGAGGCAGTTTAAACGTTGGAAATTATGACTGCCCACCAGACTCTTATACCACGTTTGTATCCCCAGCCTGAAAAGCTCTGCACAACCAATTCCTTTTTTTGCTTCGGTAGCTTGCAACCACAGTGTTGGCACTTTTGCAAAACACCAAACTAAATGCGATCCTTCATTTATTCATGTTTTCTTTTCACCTCTATGTTTATGAGAGGTTTTAAATTCCACATAAGCATGTTAAAGATAAATAGTCAAACTGAAAATCCAAACACAGTGCAGGAACCTGATTTCAGTCCCAAATTGACAGACAGGACAGGACGTTTAATACAATGATTAACACTAAAATGGTTTGTTTACAGCCGTAATGCCTGGAAACACTTTTGGTTTGGCTGTTGATGATTTAGAGTTGTTATTTAATTTTTGAAGCCCTTAAACCTGCATTAATTGATTTCTTTGGCAACTTGGGGGCAGAACAACAAGCTGTAAACGCAGTGATAAAATATGACAAACATTTTCGCAAACTGTTGCCTGTTGCCATCCAGCAGCTACGCAGCGACATTAGCATTCATTTCAAGTGTTTGTGTCCACCTGCAAATGTAAATTCAATATTCACTCTTTCTTTCAGCTCTGTTTTGCTCTCCACCAACTCCTGAGGGAAATATCTGGCTCTTCAGCTGCTAAATGCTCCACTATATATGTTCACAAAGTAGTGGCTAACTTTGTCCATATAGCCTACTGTTCGGTGCTGGGCAGTTAGTGTATAGTGGGTTTTTAGACCTTTTTAACTGCCTGCTAAACAATGCTATGAGCGGAGTGAACCAAAACAGCAACACTGCAGGTCATAAAACCAAAACGATAAGATGAAAGACAGCAAAACGCTTTGTAGAACCGAGAGGAATTGAGTTGGGTGAAAAACATCTGTGGGTTTGACATTATGAGGAATACCTTTCACATTACACATAGCCATTTTATCTATTGTTATTATAAAACCATTGATTGGAATAGTTTTAACCTATAAACCTGTAACAGTGCAGTGGTTCATGATTGCCTGTATCATGACTAAGACGTATATATTTTGGGATACTTTGAAATATTATTGTCCTGTTTACAATGAATATCCAAGTACCTACAGTACCTGATGAATTCTGTATAGTCCAAAAACTAAAATCAATTAAATTAAAAAGGACAATCCAAATGTGCTATTGCAGAGATACATTTGAATGTGTCATTTAAGCATTAATCAAATGCATTCATTCATACATTAACCATACTGCTTATCCCGAAGGGTCGCAGGGGGGGGCTGGAGCCAATCCCAGCTAACATTGGGCGAGAGGCAGGAAAGTCTTTTATTTATATAAGCTAAAGTCAGATTTGTCTCAGGGGACTTTACATGCAATACGGCATCTGCTGTCCTTACCGCCTCAGTTTGGATAAATTAATACTTAAAAATCAGTCAATCAACAGGAGAGAAACCTCAGTAAGAACAACAGATGAGATACCAAATATTTCAGGTTACTATTTACAGAATATTATGTTAACATCAAGGGCAAACAAACCCAGCTAAAAGGCGGTAAACCTTCTGCATCCACCTGGAACATTTCAGTCTGTTTGAAAAAAATCAAAGAGCCAAAAAAAAAAAAAAAACCCCAAAGAGAATGAACTGTTTTATTTTGTTCAGTTTTTTTAAAGAAGGACTTTTATTGTGAAAGGAAGGTCACGGGAAGTCTGGTTGGTCGTCTCTACTTTCTCACCGCTCTGGAGGATTCGGTCACCGGCTCGCGGCGCCTCCGCACACTCGACCCGCCAGCTGCCGCAGATCCAGTTCACATCAGGAGGTAAGACCCGGACCCGGACCCGGACCCGGACCCGGTGTCGCTGTGCGCGCGCTGCTGTCAGCGTTTTGGTGAAGTTCGCTCGTGTTGCGGCAGCGCAGGTGCGTAACAGCGCAATTAGTGGTGATTTGCTGTTGCGCGTGAAGTTTGCGCGTCATCGGTGGCGTGTGTGTGTGTGTGTGTGTGTCTGTCTGTGTGTGTGTGTGCGTGTGTGTGTGTGCGTGTGTCTGTCTGTGTGTGTGTGTGTCTGTCTGTGTGTGCGTGTGTCTGTCTGTGTGTGTGTGTGTGTGTGTGTGCGCGCGCGCGCGCGGCGTGTGGATGCATCCGTCCTCTGCAGCAGAGCATCCTGGTGCTGCAGTGTCCAGGTACCGGGTCTACAGCGCGGGGACTTTGTTTTTAAGAACTTATTCAGGTGATGCGCGGAGCCAAACCCGGGGGGGGGTGCGTGCGTGCGTGCGTGCGTGGGGGGGTGGTTCAGAACGGAGGAGGATCAGAACGGGTCAGACCAGTACGGAGGAGCCTGCCACAGCTCGCATCTTCCTTTCTTCACCCGTCTAAAGGTTGCAGCTAAACAAAACCACTTCCTCCAAATCACGCCATCACGCCCCCCCAACAGCCAGGCCATCACACCATCACACCCCAACACCCCCACCCAGTGTGAGGGTGTGATGCTGATGTAGTACAGCTAGTTTTAAAAACACTCTGCCTGCCTCAGCTCACGAAGGTTCCTCACAAGTCGCCTTACACGTTCCCTCCTTTTTACTTAATGCCGGAGGGGGGGGGTACGTTGAGGTTTCACCACTAACACACGTGTTGCCTGTTGCATTGTGGGACGAGGAACTCTTACCTTGCGTTAGAAAGAGAAGTCCTTGCGACATTTGGCCCAACGCAGTTTGATAATAGTAAATCAGAACCTGCAACAAACACAGTCGGACAGTTTGAACGTGAACCTGCGGGTTTGCTGTTGGACTGGACTCCTGTCGTCTGTAGCTTCCAGCCTTCAAGTGCTACACTTGGAAGTTTGGACACTAGAATAGAGAAAATGGCGCACCAGTTACCGACTGAGGCTCCTGGCGACGCTCTGAAAGGTGATTTAGCAGCGTTTCTCCTGACTGCGACTCTGGAGATGACAAACGCACAAAGCGCGAGATGCTGATCGTCCTGATCCTGTGAGCAGTTCGGTCCGCAGCCTCCAGCCTCAGTCAGCGTGACGCTTATTAAATGCAGCTTTCACAGACATGCGTTCATCGTTAATGACGTTGGAGGAGGTGGTCTGTGTTTCGGGGGGTGGGGGGGATGAGTCCTCACCCTCTGCCAGCTCGTGGTCCCCGGTGGACTGTTTGCAGACTGTGAACCTCAGGAATGAGAGGGGAATGCTGCTCGCCGGCTCCAGGAAACGAGCGTAACCACGTCGGCAGAGCGTTGACCTGCTTGTGAGTCGTGACTCATCTGTTTTTAGGGAAGTTCCAGACAGAATCCGCCACCGGGGGTTGTTGCCGTGTGTCTTAAACGCCGGCCGATGTCTTCAGCTGAACTCGACTGCCCACAGAGGCAGCTGCAAAGTATCTTTAGGAACGAGTCGTGTTTGTGTCGCCAGATGAAAAGTCTGGTAGCTCCGTGTTTGGCCTCCACCGCCTCCTGAGGGAAACATCTGGCTGTTGAGCTGCGAAACGCTGCGCCGTTTTTGCAGCTTCTCCTCTGAAAAGGACGCCGAGAGGGAACCAGGACGGCGGCGCTGCAGCCGGACAGATAGACGTAGAAACCCTGGAGTCTCGTAGGTAAATTAATTCAACAGCACCAGATGTTTCTGTCCTAACCGTTTGATTTTAGATACTTCAACTTTTGTTTCTGAGAAATCCTGTCCGGTCTTGGTGGAGGAAGGCGTTTCCTCCTTGGCAGTCGCCGTAGCGACGTGTCCACAGTTGCCACATAATCTGAAATCTGAACCGACTGTTAAGGTGCTGAATGTTTGGCAGATTTTCACAAAGTGTAATCTGAAGCTTCTGCCTGCGTTTAAAAGCAGACGCTTCCTCCTGAAACGCACGTTTGGAGAGTCACAGTTGACTAGTTTTTTTTTTTTGCATATTTTAAGAATGAACCAGATTTTTTTTACACAGTGGTTCGTCTTTTGCGCTGACGATGCCACCAGGACGCCCAAAATGAATTCCTTTTAATTAGAACTCCATGTTGTCGCGATGGAGGCGGTTTAGCAGAAAGCCGCTTGCAGGGTAACGAGGTGGCTGCGTTTGGGGTCACGATGAGGCCGCTGTAATCCCGATGTGGCGGACAGGAAGTGTGAGGGGAACGACGGAGTGAGTAAATCTGTTCCTCGCATCTCTTCTCTCATTTATTTTGCGGATGCACCTGCTCATCCACTGTTTGTGTCCATACCGGTAATATTCCTTTGTCATGAATTACGTGTTGCAAAGTGGATTCGCTGGCTGACACACACACACACACACACACACACACACACACAGTATCCACCTGTGTGTGTGTGATTATATATTCATGTAATGGCTCTTCCAGCAAACACAGTGAGTCCACAGCATATGGGAGTGCTTAATTGACTTTGTGGGTGTGTGTGTGTGTGTGTGTGCTTTTGTTCCCAACACACACACTCGCACTCTGAAAGGGGAAGCAGGGCTCAAGGGGCAGTGGGTGTGGTGGGAGGTGTGCGGCCTTTAATCAGTGTTGACACGCAAAGACTGACGGTGAGACCCGTCTTCAGGATTCAAACGGCAGCAGCTGGAGGAGCCTCTCATGATGTCATTCGTTTGCCCAAATACACGAATGTTGACCGTCTGACATTACACGGATTAGAACTTGCACCACGCGCGATGGCGTCCCGCTGCAATCCAGGGGCTTTACATACGCTCTCCTCTCTCTGCTCATTGAGCCGTCTACAGCACGTGGCCAAATGTATGTGGACAGTGCGCTGGGGAGTCTTTCCACCAGGGATATATCCCATCAGTGAGGTCCGACACTGATGTCGGGGGGGGGGGGGGTGTTCCAGTTCATCCCGAAGGTGTTCCTGCATCCCGCGCCGAGCTGGGGAAGCCATTTCTGTGTGGAGCTGGCTTTCAAGCTGGAGGATCACGCTCGTCTAAAATATTATTGATTTCCCTTCTTTGGCGCTAAGGAGCTGAGACCAAGCCAGGAAAAGAAACCGCTTGGCCATGTGGTTAAAATACCAGAGTTGTCGCCAAAATGCAGCGCAGGATAGTCACTTCATATCTCAATCACTTCACTAAAATGCTGCTGAAGGGAGGAAAAAGAAGCGCCTTTGTCTCAGCGGAACACAAACGCAAAGTGAGCGTGGATCAGCGGCGGAACAGACTGTTGTGTAACCAAAAGGTCACAGGTTTGATCTCCACTGCAGCGGCGTGTCAAGTCGAGTTAGCTCTCGGTGACGCGCTGAAGCTCTCCCCGCTGCATGAGAGCACCGCTCACTTATCTGAAGTGGCCGCGGTTGCAAGAGCCACACGTCTACTTCTGCTTTCCGGGGCGAAATGAAAGAGTTCGCAGCAAATGGCAGGACAACGTCTGCACACGTCCGCGATCAGCAGGACGTCCAGACAATCCGCTGAATCCAGCGCTCCACCACGAGCAGACATCTTGGCGCCGCGTCCTGCCTCCAGTTGACTGTTGACCACGAGTCACCTGCAGCACGAGAAATAACCCAGAGTCTCCTGGACACAAGTGGACTTCACTGATCTCAAATGGCTGGACGTGTGCAGAATGAGCAGGACGTGGCACGTGAGGTGTACCATGACAACATCTGCAATAGTGTTTTAATTTGAGTTATTTACATTTCTGTATATAGCCAGTAGTCCTACAATTCCACAGTTTGAGGTAGCTGTAATGGCTTTCAACAAGTTAAACACGGGATTAAAACTGGACGACTGATCGGTTCACTCCTGGTTATCTCAGTGGCTGCAGGTGTGAAGCCCTCACGGCTCCTTCCTCGCCTCCAACAGCAGCATCAGACGGGCCGAGGGTTCCCGAATATGCAAAGCAACTTCACCGTTGTTCGGATAAAATATGCGTATTGGAAGACGTCACCATTTTGCTGTGGCAATTCATCCTAATTAAACATTTTTAAAGTAACAGTTTGTTGATTTGAAGCCAGTTTTGAAGACGAAGGCATCTCATTGGCGTACGGCAGATGTTTTCAAAGTGGGGGAGGGAGGCAGACAGTTTCAGTGTGAAACAATATGACATTAGTTATCAAAAGGAGATCTGACAGAACAGCCTGAATGTGTGTGAGTTGGTTAAAGAGAAGGTTGAGATGCTGTCGCTTCGAAGAATTGTTTGAGTCAGAAACTAATAAATTCCTCAGGACAGACCTTTTTTTTTTTTTAATGTATTTGATGTAGTCTGACGATGTGTCGAACAGCAATATGAGTTTCAAATAACACGATCATGATCCCAAAGCCATCCAGGAATAATCTGTTAGTGGAGCGACATGCTGAAAGTGAACTGTGGTGTTTCAGTGACCTGTGAGCGTCCTGTTGCTTATTATGGTGATGGATGTTGTTGGAGTGTCAGCTGACTGCCTAAAATGTGAACACACACACACACACACACACACACACAGAGCTGTGTCACTAGTTTGGCCGGTGAGAGCATCAGCAGATTCCGATCACCTCCGAGGAGTCTGATTGTCCGTAAAGACAGAAACTCAGTGAACCCGTCGCTGAAAGGGCCGGATAGAAATCAGGCATCCGGGTTACCTGACCAGCCCCGACACACAAACGCATGCACACACACGCACACAGTGTTGCACATATTTACAGAGCACGAAGGAGGAAGTGTGTTGCAATCCGGCAGTCGGTGTTGCTAAAAATGACAAGACACCAGTCGGCCGTGCAGAAGTGGGTTCACGCTGGAAGTGAAAAGCTTATTCTAAATACTGCAGAGCACAATGCAAACTGCTGGTGTGATGTACTCGTGTTGTTTTACTGTGTGTGCAGCTGTAACGTGAAGGAACAAGTCGTTTAAGAGTGGACTTGGTTTGCAGAAAGTCGACCTCGGACTCGGCTCTCTGTCGGAGCTGTACAAGGCGCCCCGGGGGCCACTAATCCCAAAATATCAGCCAAACGTGTAGTTTCTCCCGACGATGAAAACAACAGTCGAGGCGTTTATGTCAGACAGCTGGGAGAAGCTTTGTTCCTGCAGTGACTGGGATCAGTCACTCATTAACTCTTAACTCTAATTCTGAAAGACGGTTTAGACGTTTATTTGTGACTTTCCTGGTTTTCTTCCACCACATTTTGGAGAGAAATATCTTACTTTTGATTTATCTGACATCTGGTCAAATTCTGGTTTTACATTTCACATATTTATTCCTGCATTTCCTTTCCCTCTCTTCCCTCTCTTCCTTCCTACAGTCTCCACTTCTTCTGCAAGGCACGACAAACTGGAAATACAAGGTTTTCATCCTCATGCAAAGTACACTCTACTCTCTAAATACTTTTACTCACTTGAATACTTTGATACTTCTTTATTGGCCAGTATTTGTCACTTTCATTACACTCGCTTCCATTCTCGAATAGAAATATACATAAGCATAGAGAAATTATAATGGACAATAAGAAATGTATATAATATAGAAAGGAAAATAAGAAATATGTCCATAAAATACAAGAATTGTATAAAAAAGAGAAGCCATTTTTATTTTTTAATATTATACACGGACACATACTGAACTCAAGGAGATGTTGGTGGGTAGTTCACTTGCCTGCTTGGTTATTCAGTGTTTCTTCCACCTTTTGGATTATTAATTGTCTGTTCAGAATCATATGTGCAGTTGACACATCCGACCACTAGGTGGCAGTGTCACACAATGTCGTTTCTGTTACTCACCTGCCAGAAGCGTCTTCAGACATTATTTATTTTATGGGATTTGAGAGGCTGTTTCTAATATGGAGTCTTAGGAGTGCCATAAAAAATAATAAACCTGGGAAACAATAAGACCATAAATGTGTAAATATAAAGAGAAATGAATAAATTTTGGCTGATTGACAGCATGGCCCTTCAACGAAAAGCAAAAGGGGAAATAATTATGTTTCTCTATATATCACATGTATTTATGCTTTCCCAAATGTCTTATTTTTCTTGGCACTCCTGTGACTCCATAGTAAGTCGCTGTGTGATCACGTTGGTCGCTGGCTTCCTGCCGTCCTGCAGCGGCGTGTCGTTTATCCATCCATCCATCTTCGACTGAGAGGAAAGCCTGTTTGTTCTCACCAGGTCATTGTTTTAGACGCGAAGAAGAAGAAAAAAGAAGCAAGCAGCAGTTTTTTTTTTTTAGAGGACAAACGATTCAAAGTAATATTTCTGTTCTCTTTTTAGGACCATTTTGAGTTTTGATCCTCTGAACTTTAAATACAATGAAAGCTGCTGCCAGACGAAACAACTGGCCCCTGTCGGATCAAATCCCTGAGACGCCAGTTAAGAGTCATGGCGGAGCTGATTGCTCACTGATGTATTGATCAGGAACAGGAAGTGGCAGCGTGCCCTGCAGGACATGCACGAGCACCTTTTGTTGCCTGTCTTTTGTAAAGTTCATGTATCCACTTAAAGTAATTTCAGAGGCGTGTGTCCTGTTTTGTGGCTTTTTATTTTTTAGTTTTTTGTCATGCATTTGACCTCTGCTTTTAAGAGGTCAACACAAAATCTTTGGCTTTGTATTTACGGCCTTGCAGTTTGTCTGTAAAGGGCCAAAACTAGTCTGCTGATGTCTATAGCCTTCGTATTTTAAACGCGTGGGATGTTTTCCCAGGTGGTGACGTTATTTCATGTGTGCCTGTGAATTTTTCTCTGGGACAACGTTCCTCCAAAATGTCCAAACCTAAAAACGAGCCTCTCACTAATTAATTGAGTGGTGAAACACACGATTGAACTGTAATAGCTTTGCTGACCTGTTAACCTTTCACCTAGCGCCACCATCAGGTCAAAACTTTGACTTTCTGATTAAATACCTGCAGCACTGATGACCGTCCCACTGGCCTCTGCTAAGTAGCGAATGTTAGCATGCTAACACGCTAAACTAAGATGGTGAACATGATGTCAGCGTTGTCACTGTGAGCATGTTGGCATTTATCTGGAGAACTATGCAGCCCGGGAGGATTCATTGTTAAAATGTAATATCATTTGTGCGCTCAATACACTTCAAGTGTGAATTTGATGAATTAATTTCTTCCCTTGAGTTTATAGTGTAACGTTATCGGCTTCGCTTCCTGTGACTTTGGCCCCTCAACACACTTCTGGACCTGTTGGACCTAAACAACAAAACGATTTGACAAATCGTGAACATTTTCCTGTAGAACAGATCGTTGGGTGGATGTAGTAGTGTGAGGGCACAGGACAGTCATTTGTGGGTATTATTGATTTGAGAGAAGGGAGGAAATGCGTATGGTCATTGCAAAAATGAGAAATTTAAAGAAATGATTTGCAGTTTGAGGGCAGGAAGTACTTTTACCCTGCAACACCTATCGTGCCAGACTCCACAGAGAAATGTCACAATTTAGGCAGAGTTTGTGAGTCATGCAGCTTTAAACACAGTAATTGCTCTCCGAATTACCTCTTTCAGCTGTGTGTGTGTGTGTGTGTGTGTGTGTGTGTGTGTGTGTGTGTGTGCCACATGTGGGTGGGAGTCTGGATGCTTTGCTCCTTCCTCTCTGGATCTCTGGAATGTCAACAATGAGTCATGTTGGCCTGGTTGTCTCGGGGCGGGAACACACACACACACTCCAATTGTAGAAATTTCATACTGGTTCATCCAGTTTCCAAAAACAAAATTTAGTCACAGAAACCTGTGCAGGTGTGTCTCATGTATTTGTTACCGATTCCGCTGCATTAAACTGTATTTCACAGATTAATTCATCTGTGTGTCTCTAGTGGTGATTGTGTGTACTGCAACAAATAACACTGCAGGCCATCTTTCACTGTTTTCTGACATGTTGTGGACTAAATGATTAATGGTCGATCATCAGCAGGTTATTTGATGATGAAACTGTCAGTTGTGTCCTCAGTTGTAAAGGAATAGTTTACTCGTTTGCTTTCTTATTTAGATGAGAAGGTCGGTGCCTCTCTCTTGTCTTTTTCTTTTGAGACATAATGTTAATTAGTGAGCTTTAGTAAGCAGATGTTGCTACTTGTTTCTAGTCTCTGATTATTTTCTCAATTAATCCGCTTCAGCCTCTTAAAATGTCAAATGGTGAAAAGATGCGCAGAAGGTCCCATTTTCACATTTCTTGTTGCTGAAACCCAAATATATTCGGGTTTGAATGTTCTTGTCACGTGAGCTGATGAAACGCTGCAGAGCAGAATCGGATCACAGGCGAGAACGAGTTTGCTGCTTCTGCTTGAAGAGCGACTGCAGATGAATCTGTTGAACAAATGGATTCATTGAGATTTGAAGGGGAAAAATGTGGGTGGACGTTTCTTGGAATGGCACGAAGCCCCTTTAACGCAGACAGGTGCCTCAAACAGGAAGTTCTCCCCTCGCCTCTCATTGGCTGTCTCTGGGCTGCGTCCCGCCCGCCTCAATCTTCCCCTCCTCTGCCTGCGTCGCTGCTGCACTCCGCTCTCAACCTCCCAGGCTGTCTGTCAGGACTCTGTGTGAGAGTGTGTGTTGTAGAGAGAGAGAGAGAGAGAGTGTGTGTGTGTGTGTGTGTGTGTGTGTGTGAGGGAGATTTAAAGAGAGAGACTCGAGGAAAGATGCTGCAGAGGAGGAGAGCAGTGGCTTCTTGTTTCGAGGTTTGAGAGACAGTTTAGGGACGTGATGATGATGATGAAGATGATGGGCTTAACTCAGTCCCCGCGGGCTCAGGTCAGTGGATGCCGTCACTGTAGAGCTGCTTTCTGAAGTGTGTGTGTGCAAGAAAAGGAAGTTCACGCTCCTCTTGTTGTTGCATAATACAGTGTTTTCAAGGCTGTGTGTGTGTGTTTACTGCAACTGAAATTGCTGTTTCAAATATCAATCAAGTTTTTTACAAGATTGGTTGTGTTTTTAGACTGAAATATCAGACAATAACAGTAAATGCGTCTCGTGTTTTTTTTAGAGTTAGAGAGACGTAACTTTATATTTTTTGATAAGACTCGCCGGATCAGTAACCTCTTTTAAATCTCTTCTTAAAACCCATTTTTATAGACTTCCTTCCATGTGATGTCATCTGCATATCGTCTCTTTATCACTTCTACTGGTTTTAATATTGATCTTTATCTTGCTTTTGTTTTGCTTTATTTCATTTATCTCTTACTGCTTTCTGTTTGACTTCTTTCTGAGCGTCCTGTTTTTGCTTTGTCTGTCAAATAATAAAGTTATTATTATCAGGGCTGTCACTCAGAAGGCCAAGTCCCGCTCAGCGTACACATCTGTAAAGATGTGTAAACACAACACTGGGTGTCTTGTTGCCCTCAGTAAACTAACCAAGCTGACGTTATCATCATTAACGCAGTGTCATAAACCACAGCGATCCGTGCTGAGTGGAAAATATCAACTAATACCAAAACAGCAATAAATGCCATCACAAGCTCTCGGAGGCCAAATGTGACGTTTTTTTAAATGACTCATTACAGCGTGTGAACGTGGGCCGAAGTGTTTGTGCAGAAAAGAAGCAGTAAAGTCACTAAGCACACTTTTTGTGAAGGTTAAGCCCTTTTTTGGGGGGGTATTTGGGGTGTTTTAGAGTCTAAAAAGTGACCAGTTAAAGTGTTGTATTTTAGATCATTCGTGAGGTTTTGTATGCTTTGTTGTTGGTCTTGATTTTTATTATTTTTTTTACATTTGCTACCTGATCGACTGTGTGCACACATGCAGCAGCCAGGCGTGTTGTGTCTTTTTGATTGGACACGTTCCGTACAGCATAGTCATGGTGTTCTCCACCACCTGTGATGCTCAGGGCAGGTCTGGATAGCGTCTCCTCCGCTGTGGCCCGTCTGACTCACGTCTCTTTTGTTATTTGTCTCCAAACTAGTTTCCCCTCTGCAGGTTAATAAAGTCGTCCCGTCTAATTAAAGGGGTCACTGATTTCTGTCGGTTTGCAGAAGCACAAGAGGACGTTGTCATTCGGTGTTGCAGGGATAATGAGAAGTTACAGAAAAGAGGAAGAAATTGGATTTATTTTTTGTGTGTGTGAATCTACCTGATTGCACTTTGAGTGTGTGTGAGGACTCGACATCCTGCCACCTGGCTGGCGAGTGATGCAGTGGGGGGGTGATGGTCCACACTGCACCCAATTAATGTGAGTGCTGGCTGAGCATAATGCACAGACACACACACACGAGTCGACCCCCGCCGGCATTAATCATCTTAAAATAATTCTTTTGTCATTTCCTTTTAAGCTCCGTTTCCTCTTTTGATTTCAGTCACGTCCTCAGAGGGATTTATCTCCGAAGCCCCATTGATCTACAGTTTTATGTTAACATTGAATTGAGTGCCTCTGTGCAATGCGAAGCTCTGCCGAGCTTTTTGGCCCGTTTGGGGGCATCGTTTCTGCTCGTCTCCTGTCGGTGTTTGCAGCTCTGATGATCCCCGCTGTCCATCAAACCTGCAGGCAGACACGTGATGGAGACCAGCCGGTGAAGAAGGTGGAACATGTAGAAGCTAAAGAGCCAGACATGTAGCTCAGAAGATGGTGGAGACCAAAAACGGAGCTTAAAGGAGAGGAAATATTGGCATCCATCAGGTGGCCGCAAGCACAACCCCGGTGTACCTCTGTGTTCGGCTTTAAGGGGCCCCCTGTGGAGGTTTCAGACCGCTAGCAGTGCGACGGAGTAAAGTTTTAGTGGGTGACGCTATTCACATTTATGCTAAAGGTTTCACGTTAAGTCACGTGCCAGCAAACAGGCAGTGAAGCCTGGATGTTGAGGGCGTAGGTTTCAAAATTCTCCAAAAAATGTGGCTGTACAAGTGTTTTATGTGGCAGGAAGAAGCCTTCAGGGATGTAGCTGAAGGTGAACAGGGTTTCTTTTTTTTAAACAATAAATCTGTTGGAAGGAAAAACACTAAAGCAAAAACATACACGATGTCTCGCTGTCTTTTTATACCGAATAAGTTAAATGACCAATACCAAAATATGTCCCAGTGTCTGATCCTAAATATTTAATTAGACAGAGGATTTTTCAGTGTTCTCGCGTACGTTCAACCTTTTACCTGAAAATATCAGCTGTATTTGTGGCCTAGATGTTTAGGATGCTGATCGTGCCATCGCAGCGGTCTCACTGGATATTACTTCCTGTTAGCTGTCAGCTACACTCTATAGTATCTAATAAGGGCAAAACATACTTGTATAAAACAAGAGCAACTATCTATTTGCTTATGCAGCAACACAATCGGCACCAGGGTCTTTAGAAGTCCTTGAATTCCACCTTGAGAAGCTCTTGAATTGGGGGGCAAAAGCAAAAAAAGAGGCAACAGTGTAGTGAAACAGTTTCTGTGGATTTTTAAATTTTTTGATAGCGTTATTCCCTCGCAGATGTTGGCGTAAGCATAACCAAAGACTTTGTCGACGCTGAAACAAAAGCCAGGCATGTGGGCAGTGAGGGATGTGTATTACACCTCCAGCTGCTTTATTTTAATATCGCATGATCTCAGTTTTCTGCTCGGTGTTGACCAGGTTTCTCCCCGCTGGCACGTCCTTTGTCTTTTCTTTCCGTCCTTCACTTCTATTCCGCCTGGTTTTCAGTTGGTTTTTTTTTGTGTTTTTTTTTTTAATTCCCTGCATCACCGGTTCCACCAGGAACTATTGTTTGACGCCTGCAGACACACCTCGGACGCACTTTCACACACATTTCTCTGTCGCGCTGTTCCATTACAACAGTGGCACAAGAAGACACACATTTTCTTAAACGCTGAGGGTGGTTTGCATGCTACAGGCTATACGCACGGTGCGCCATGATAATACAGTAAAGTTGGCTGCATTTGCATCTAATTTCATTGAGTTTGCAATGATGCAGTGCACTGAAGGGTGAGGCCAATGTATTTCACTATATCAGGTTATTAGTCAGTGGTTGTTGTACACAGTGGCCATGGCACCCTGCAGTGCACTGCAACAGGAAACTACCATGTAGGAAATAAGAAAACCTTTCTCTAATCTTTAGTTCTACCTCCTATAAATGATTCAAATGAAATACCTCTCGGCTTGAACAGCCCACAATTTATAGCCATGCATATTATGATGAGCGGCCACAACAATATAAATAGTCAAGTTTTTTTGGGACATGAATGAGTTCTTCATTTAAAAGCAGGACAGAGTTTCCCAGATTAAAAGGCTCAATGTATGTTAGAGACGCAAACAGTGGAAGTATTTTAGGCTTTTTGGGGAGATTTAAAGTCCCACGACGGCCTCTGTGTCATGTCAGAAATGTCTTGAAGAAAAGAAAATTCTGCCGGTGATACTGAATCAGTGGAGTGTGATTCAGCATCGCTGGTATTCGACTGGTGAAACACCTTTTGAATGTGTGAGACATAAAGAGTTATACAGCCTAAATTCTAATAATTAGGCCCCTCCTCATTTATTGGAAACCTGGTTGCTGAATTTGCATGATGGAGGGAAACATTGAAGGAACGCGCCGACGCTTTTGAGAGACACGCTAATTTACCGCTTTGTCCTGAGTCAGACGAGGAGAACGACGTGAGGCTCGCGTGTGTTTCACGCAGGAGGAAACATCAAGAAACCGCTCTTACGTTTAAACCAACTGCCCTTTAAACTACGATTGTTCATCGTTGAGTCAAAGCTCTTCCCTCCAGCTTTGCATTCACTGCTTGTGGCTTCATAAGTTGGCGGGCAGGGGTTCAGTGTGTTGCTCAAAGGCACTTTTACTGGACTCGTGGCTGCTGGTGGACACTCGCTGTGGTTGGTGGCGTCGCCCGGAGGAGGAAGTGAAAGCAGACAGGCCGCAGTTTAACTCTCTGCAGAACCAAAACCTGTAATAGGAAATTGCATTAGAGCCCATCCTATTAATTTTATGTTTACAAAATGATTCTAAAAGCATACAAATTGTTGTGACACAAGTTAACATACTGACTTACAAGCTCTTCTGATAAGGACCCCCCCCCCCGTACATTTAGTCATTTTTGTCACATCAGATATAATAATATAACAGTAGACTTAATGTTGGTATTTAAACATTTAACCACAACACGAACAAATGATAAAGATGACTTCAAATGTGAACTACAGCAAACTATACTGAGCTGTAATTAACATTAAAGAAAGTAGCATGCCATTTGATTAGGAATATTTAATGAACTTGTAAATCACGTGTTTTTTATACAACAATTTCTTGTTAAACTGATACCGAGACATCAGCGACAAGCTAAGCTCCTCTGGATCCATTCAACTCTAATATAAATGCTTTATTTTATCTTCAAAATCAACCAAACTGGAATGGAAACCATATAACCAACCAATATTTTCGACACGACTGGATCAATTTTGAATGAAACCTGGGAGATGAAGCAGCTCATTGTGTTTAAACCCAAAACATCCAGACTGCATGAAACCCTGAGCAGCAACAAACTGCGATGTTCTGACTTTGGCAGAAAACAGAGTTTTCATGTCGCACCCCAAATATGTATCCAGAGTCGTTGATTTTGGTCATTTCGCAAATGAAACCCTCAACTTCCTCATCAGTGCAGAAGTCAGTTCCACGTTCACTCTGTGGTGAAACGCTGCTACAGTTGGACTCCACACTTTCTCACACTGATGTCTCGCAGCCTGCCTGTCAAACCAGGAATCTGCAAAATGTAATGTAGGTTTTGTTGGGACTTAACTTGGCGTTTGCCCTAATTTTTCTCATCCTTTTCATAATTGTAAAACTGGAGTTTGTCTGATTATTTATGCTGCCGCTTCCCTGCTGGTCTCACCTCATTTACAGACCTCAGTGAAGTTGGCGGGTAAAAGGTTATCAAAGCATGTAAAGAACGGCTGCTGTTTCACGGTGCAAAGAGCCGCTTCAGGTGGTTTGGGGATCTGATTAGGAAGGACTACACATCCTGTCTTGGCTTGGGAAGCCTTGGGATGGAGAAGGGGGGCGTCTGGGTTACTTTGGTTGCCTTGGGCTCAGGTTTGACCATTGTCTTTGGTTTAACATCTCCTTACCTGTCTCTCCAGGTGAGCCCCGGGCTCCAGACTGAGTGCTAGCCATGCTGCGGCAGACCGAGCCAACGTCCAGCACCCTGCAGCTGGTTGCCAACGATATCACCGGCATCATGGAGAAGCTTGACACCCGCGAGCTCGACCTGGAAGATGGAGAGTATAACACAATCGACGGCAACATCGCAGGTGGGTCAGCGTTCAGCAAACGTCACTGCATATACCTGTGTCTGATATCTGATGTGTTTGCACGTCTGCTGCTGTTTGTTGTTTCTGCAGCGGAACGTCTGCCTTTCATGGCGATCTACAACACGGTGGGCTTCAAGGAGCCAGAGACCAAAGTCTTCCTGTCCTCTCCGATCACCGCCAAGATCCTGGAGGTGGAGCGGTTCACCTCGGCTCAGGACCGCTTCAACGTCACCACGCAGAGGAGCGTCAACAAGGTGCACACAGACACACCTCCCCGACATCTCGGCCTGCACGGTCACGGTGCTGTCTCCTGTGTTGGCATCAGTTAAGACTGATCGCAGGTCGCAGGTTTGGTTGCTCGCTGCAAGATGCTGTGCAGAACATTGGGACTGAAATGGCCCCAAACCAGATTTCTGCCACGAACGACTCTTAAGAACTGCTGTACTAAGTCTAATGCCAGCATGCTAACATGCTCACAATGCCAGTGTGCCAATGTTTAGCAAGGCAAAGGAAATGTTCTTGTGTAGCACGTTGCAACAACAAAGCAATTAAACGTTGTGTACGTGAGACGTAACAAGGCGCTAAGACATAAAAGACACAGGCAGGTACAATATTTACCTTGTTCACGTCTTGGCTGGAGGGAAATCTGCTGGAACTCATCACGACACCAAACCAGCAGAGCGGCTTCAAACAAACATGCAGGCAGCGTTTCTGTTAGCTGCTCAGGAGTCCGGCGCGATGGCCTGATGACGGTGTCGCACGCCTGGTTGAAGCAGCCAGGAGGGTTTGAAACGCTGCTGAAACCTGACCAAGGGGCCAAAGTTGCAGAAGCAATTATCAGTCATGTTTTTGGTTAATTTTTCAAAGGTGTTGCAAATAACTTGAGTGTATCTGTGCTGTGTGCTCAGTCGATGCCGGCGGTGTTTAAGATCGAGCTGAAACACGGGGAGTTTACGTGGCTGGTGAAGAAGAAGGAGAAACACTTCATGGACCTCCACAAAGAGCTGAGGACCTACAAGACCTTCTTGAGGCTGCCGCTGCCGTCACGCAGGTAAACCCTCCGGAGCCTTCTCTGCTTCGTCTTTTTCTGGATTTGCTTACGTCCGACAACCTCTCAGCTGATCCTGTCATGTCTCTGTGCAGCCACACGGTGAAGAGGCAGACGGCGACGAGGAGCGAGGTGAGGGGGATGCCGAACCTCCCCAGAGGAGGCGGAGGCGAGCGGGGCAGAGAGGATCAAGTGTCCAGTCGCAGGGTAGAGCAGCTGTCTCTCTCTTGCTTTTCATATTTGTTGATATTTAGGTTTATTGCACTGGCTGGCTCATATGTATCTGTTTGTTCCAGAAACAACTGGAAGATTACTTGAATAACCTGCTAAAGATGCCGACGTACAGGAACTACCACGCAACGGTGAGGCTGTTAGAAATACTTCTCGCGTCCTGTAAAACCTTTTTTAAAACCTTGAAAATGCAAAATGGAGCATAATGTCCTGGAAGGCACTTTAAAAGCCAACAACCTTTTTATATAATAATAGTTCTTGGTTTTAGATTTTGTTTAGCATAGAAACACGTGTTTCTGTCTTTCAGATGGAGTTCATTGATGTGAGCCAGCTGTCCTTTATCCATGACCTGGGACCAAAAGGCTTGTAAGAACAACTTTTAGTGTTTTAAATCTCAAACTTGACCCTAAAAACACTACAAAACTTTACTGTTTCGGTGAGAAAGTCCCACTTAATACCAGTCTAACGTGAATTCTTTCAAGAAGGCCAGTGTTGGGTTGATCCGTCATAGTTTGCGATGGTGATTATTTTACAAAAACATTTTTATGAAGAAAAGCATGTTTCTTTTAATTCCTTGATATCCAAAAAGATTCATGTTCTTTTTCCATTACTGAGTACTTCCTGCTAACCAGAAAACCACATCCAAGACCTGCTTGATGTTTGCAGTAGCTTTTGGAATGAACAGCAGTTGTCTTGTCTTTCAGAGAAGGGATGGTGCTGAAGCGATCTGGCGGCCATCGGATCCCCGGGATCAACTGCTGCGGTCGCAGCAAAATCTGCTACCACTGGTCCAAACGGTCAGCAAACACTGATCACCTTTCACACACCTGCTGAGATCTATAGGCACGTTGACTCTGGCAGACCAGAGTGCAACAAAGCAGCCGATTTGTACTCAAACCTGTGGTGGTCGTCTGCTTAGTGTCGCAGAGAAACATCCAGGTTCAACTTTGATTTTGATTCTATTTGCTCACATTCAGCGCCGACTTGAAGCGAGTGTGTTTAAAATGTGTTGAACCTCTGACTGTGCGCCTTGTGTGCAGCTGGCTGGTGGTGAAGGACTCGTTCCTGCTGTACATGAAGCCGGACTCGGGGGCCATCTCCTTTGTGATGCTGGTCGACAAGGAGTTCGGCATCTTAATGGACTCCAAAGACACAGAGACCAAACATGGCGTCCGCGTAGACAACCTGTCCAGGTGAGTGACACACGTGTGCTTCATATAGCCGCTACTCAAAGTCCAGTCTTTGTCTCGCTCAAGGAAACGGCTTCATTTACTTTTGATTTGCTGGATCTTAACCCCAGATCATTATTGGCCGACAGCGAAACGTTAAGGAGTTACGTTCTACAGAATAACCTGTCCGATCGTGGACAGTAAAGATGAAGTGATACTTCACAGTAATAATAAAGTGTGTTCGTGCAGGTCTTTGGTGCTGAAGTGCAGCAGCTACAGACACGCCCGCTGGTGGGGTCAGGCCATTGAACAGTTCGTCCAGAAGCACGGCTCGGACTTCCTCACCGACCACCGCTTCGGATCCTTCGCCAGAGAGGAAGTGAGCATCCCCGCCAAATGGTAACCGCGCCAACCACCCGGCCACTGGTGTCGTCTCCTCCACCTCTTCACATTCTAGCTGACATCAGTGTGTTTGAGCTTTTATTTTTTTTTTTTTTTTTACTTTCGGAATTTGGGGTGAAGTGATAATTTGCGTGTTGGTGAGAAAACAGTTGTTGAGACCTTTTGGGCCTCAACATTAAGTTGACGTAAATTAGAGCCTTAAAGTCTAGACGAGGTCTGGTCCAGGTGTGTGTGTGTGAGTGAGTGAGAGAGACTCGCTGGAGTAACCTGACACAAAGAGAGGGAAAGTGAGCCTCACCTGCTCATCACCTGTCTCTCTGCTGGGCAACACTATACTGTCTGTGAGGCAGACTGTGTGGCTGAGAGCTCCACCATAAAAAGCTAAATGAAAGTAGAGAAGATGGACGGATTGAAAAGTGAGAGGGGGAAGTGTTTGTTTGGGTTGTTCTTGCGGTCTAAAGCTGTGTGTGTGTCTCCTACAGGTATGTGAATGGGAAAACATACATGGAGGACGTGGCCGATGCCCTCGAAGAAGCCAAAGAGGAAATATTCATCACAGACTGGTGGTAAGTGTGTGTGTGTCAGTCAGACTGTAACTGATCGGTTTGACCAGAAAACCTCCCCAAGAGGTGACCGCCAAGTGCACTATGAAACGCACACACGTTTCAGTGCTACATGCACAGTGGGATTCACTGTATCTGCTGTCGTGGAAGAAGTACTCTCGATGTACAGAAAAAATTCAAATGCTTGCTCACAGTTAAACATCCTGCCTTCAGATTTTTTACCAAAGGGAGCAAGTGTTGGTATTAAACTGAAGAAAGAAAAGTAGAGTTAAGTTTTTGGGGGGTTTTCATGCTTTCAGATTAGTTGAGGAAGGAAAGCAGGAATAACTGAAAGAACTTTACTATTTAAGAAAGACAAAGTCGGGAAGTAGAAGGGTGGTCTGTACAGCGATCAGCCGTCACTCTGTGACCACTGACAGGTGAAGAACACTGATTATCTGGTTACCATGGCACCTGTCAGTGGGGGGATATATGAGGCAGTTTGTGAACATATTGTCTCCAAGTTGATGTGGAAGGATGTGAGCGAATTTGACAAGGAACCAAACTGATGGCTAGACGACTGGGTCAGAGCATCTCCAACATTGCTGCTGAACCGGCGACAGGGTCATGGGTGACCAAGGCGACGGGGTCATGTGCGACCAAGGTGACAGGGTCATGTGCGGGGTCATGTGCGACCAAGGTGACAGGGTCATGTGCGACCAAGGTGACAGGGTCATGTGCAACCAAGGCGACAGGGTCATGTGCGACCAAGGCGACAGGGTCATGTGCGACCAAGGCGACAGGGTCATGTGCGACAGGGTCATGTGCGACAGGGTCATGGGCGGCCAAGGCGACAGGGTCATGGGCGACCAAGGCGACAGGGTCATGGGCGACCAAGGCTCAAGGAAGGCTGGCCCATGCTGAAACGGTGATGCTGGTTCTGATAGAAAGGAGTCGGAACACACAGAGCATCAGGTTCTTAATGTGTGTGTCCATATGTGACGTCTTACAGTGTGCGTTGCTCCACAGGTTGAGTCCGGAGATCTTCCTGAAGAGGCCGGTTGTCGAGGGCAACCGCTGGCGTCTGGACTACATACTGAAACGCAAAGCGGTGAGCAGGAAGCTGTTTTTTTAGGCTGAAGTCACCAGCCACCATCCTCATCACACAGAGAGAGAGAGACAGTTGTGTGAAAAAAAAGACTTAAAGCAGAGCGAAAGATCTGGCTTCTATCAAAAGTTAAAACACAACAACCTGCTACACATTGTGTCTTGTTATATAGCCAGCAAGCTATTTGCAAACTTTCTTTGCATTATGCAATGCTAGCAGTTTCCCCCTGCTACCAGTGTTTATGCTAAGCTAGGCTAAGTCCATCACAGACAACCAGAGATGAAACTCAAATCGATCTTCTGATCTAACTTTCTGTATGACAGCATGAGGTTTTCACGTAAATAAATAAGTCCTTATGTTCATTTACTTCCTCATAAAACATTTGCAAAAATAAAAGTTTGAAACCCGCTTTGTTTACATCCATGTTTACTAGCCAGCAGTCATCTTCTTCCTTCCGGTCTTTGCTGGTGCGTTGCTGTGTATCTTGGTACACTAGTGCCACCTGTAGGTCAGTGGGAGTTACTGTGCAAGTCTGCAGGATCCCTTTAATGTGGCATTAATTATTATTATTATTATTATTAATGCTATATTGGTGCTTTAGCCCTTCAGAAGCCTGCTGGTGTGTCAGTCAAACTCACCATGTGGAGCCAAAATTTGTTCAAAATCCTGATGGAGATCTCACAGTTTCCAAAGATATCAAATCTATTAGGCTGAAATCTGAGAAATGGGAATAAAATTATGCACATGGCTCTTCAGTGTCAACATCATACATACTAAAGCTTAAATAAAGAGCTGGAACAAGATGTTGCAGGTGATATATTTGCGATACTGACAGATGGTGTGACATAAGAAAGTTGCAGCTGCTTGAAGTGATATTGTGTTTGTGTTGTTTCCACAGCAACAAGGCGTGCGCATCTTTGTGATGTTGTACAAAGAGGTGGAGTTAGCGCTGGGCATCAACTCGGGGTACAGCAAGAGAACGCTGCTGCACCTTCACCCCAACATCAAGGTGAGTGTGCTTCCGCAGGTTTATCGCGCTGTATGTATGCGCACACTTCCTGCCTGAATTTACGTCGTCTTCACCACAAGGTGATGCGTCACCCAGACCACGTCTCCTCCGCCGTCTACCTGTGGGCGCATCACGAGAAGATCATTGTCATCGACCAGTCGGTGGCCTTTGTTGGTGGGATTGACCTGGCGTATGGTCGCTGGGACGACAGGGAGCACCGGTTGACGGACGTCGGGAGTGTTACACGCTCACACACGGAGCAGGTCTCTCTCACACACACACACACACACACACACACACCTGAACTGACCTGAATTGTTGGTGTCACCTGATCGCTGTCCAGCATGTAGTGAGGACAGGATACCTGCCCTCTGCTTCTCTCGCTCTCTCCCACACTCTCACTGCTCTCTTTAATTAAATTTAATTTAATTTAGTGTTTTTAAGGTTTTAAATCTACTCACATTCCTTTCCATTTTGAGTTTTAAAACAACAATCTCCTAAACATACCATTGCTGGCCAGACACAATCTTGTATCTTCATATTTGCTGATTTAAATTTAATTGAATCTTTTTCAAATTCCCATCTCTCTCTCTTTCATCTTTCTTGTGTCTTCAGCTGTTTCTAAATAAAACAAATTGTCCAAAAATAATCTTAAAGTCAACTTTTCTTGTGACTATTAGTCATGTTTATTCAAACATTTAAAAACTATTTAAATTATTTCTTTTTAATTTCTTTTTAATTTCTTTCTATTTCTTCTATCCAGTGTTTTGCATTTCCTTTTCTTAGGACTTCTTGTGTTTAGTCAAATGCTGGCTGCTACGCTGAGTAACGCTGCTCATCTAACTCATTCTTAGGCTGAAGCTTCCTCTGCTTCCAATGTTGCCGCCCAAGCCAACGGCGGCAGCGCCGTTCCCCAGGACAACGGGAGGGGCGTCCTGATGGTGACGGACTCGGGGGAGCAGCCCAAACTGAAAGGCCAGGGGAGGTTGAAGAGGACCAAGTTCAGCATCAAGAAACACCTGCAGAGACACGGGCTCGCCCAGCCCGACAGCGACAGTGACCTGGAGAAGGAAGAGAGTGGGTGCTAAACGTTGGATTTAATATTTTTGTTGATGGTGTAAGGATTTTTATGACATTGGGAAAGTGATAACAAGCGCAGTAATAGGTGGCTTAGTGGTGACGCAGCCATGTTGGAGCATTTAAGTCGTCCGAACATGGCAGCAAGTTCAGTTTATCTGAATGAAATTGTGGCGATGAGAGGAATCACTCATGGCAGTGTAGCAAGTCTTTCATGTTGTCCTCAGTCATATGTCTTAAATATGCAGATCTTGTGTGTATAGCTAACACATCTGAGTAGCTCGCCAGCTAACATGTAGCTAATGCACTGTCGCCCAAAACCCGTGCACCTGCAGTTCAGAGATAACTATGCTGATGGTGAGGATAAAGGCTCACGGTGTTAAACAAAAACCCCATTATTAGTCTCGGTCCAAGCCCATGTGAGGTCAGGATCCAACAACTAAACCGTGGGGATGGTTGGTCTTTGGAGCTCTTCCAGCTTCTCATCCAGCAGAGATGTGTGCCGCTTGTGGCCGCTGTGTTTAGGTTGGTCCAGCAGCGTCGGCAGCCAACACAATCTGATCCCCAGCAGGCCGGCGGAGCTGAGGACGGCCGCTCCCGTCGGCCACCGTCAGGCTGGTGAGTCGGCGGCGGCGAGGCCGGGGCCCAGCCCTGCTGCTCGCCTCCCTTTTTCCCAGCGTGCTTTGCTGTGGTTTTGATCTTGATTTGGTTGTCTGTGTGTGACTTTGGAGCTTTACTTGCTTCCATGCACCAAAGGTTGATTCAGAAAATCTTAGATATGGAATTTTGTTGAACTGCCATTTCGTTTTGACATAATTACTAAAGCTCTGAATAAAAAAAATAAAAGCCGAAAGATTATTTAGTCGATCAGTGTGTTTGAAATGAATCGACCGCAATTCTGATAATCAATTAATTGTTTAAGTCGAGCAAAAATGTAACATATCTGCTGGTTCCAGCTTCTCCAGTGTGAAGATCTGCTGCTTTTCTCTTGTTGGCCAAACAAAACAGAACATTTTGAAGATTTGATCATTTTCAGGACGTTGTGATTTGCATTTTTCTTTTTTTTGACATTTCATAGACTAAACCATTTTTAGATTCATTGAAAAATTAAAAAAAGACGAAATGAGGTTACAGATTTGTGCCAAGACGAAATGGATAACCACGACATACGGCAAAATGTAGAACCGCAGAAAAGGGAGGCAGAGTAAAGCCTGAAATAAGTTCCACCAAACGCACCATGTGAAAAGTTCAGCTGATCATCAGCTGCAACATGTGGCCTGTGCTTTCATCTTCCCTTTTTTAGAAACTCTTGCACACACATGAAACAGGGCTGTGGTTTTATTTGGTGGGACGCTGCAGCCTGTAATCACCTGCCCCTGTATTTTCTTTAATCAAACCCATATTTCTCTGCTGGCACACGTGTCGTTTCTGCAGTGAAACAGACGCCGAAGGTTTTTATTGGCCGGAGGAGAGCTGCTGTTTGTTTGCCAGGCTCATCTCTGTTTATCCCGCTAATTTGATAGATGGGAAGTGTCAGAGATGATCGCGACTGTAAACCACTCCTCTTCTCTTTGATTACTCTACAGTCCGATTATCGGTACAGTAGAATTTGTTTCAGGTAGGTAAAATAATTAAAATGGGTGAGTGCAGTCTGCATGTCTCTGCCCTCCTGTCCGATGCTTGTTTTATTAATCTGGACCGTCTTCCTTCCAGCTGCTGTTTGGTTTCTGTAAAAGTGCCGTCAAAGCATTTTGCAAACACCAGTGCATCACTGCCGGAGTCAGCGTGGTTCTCCGGCATACAGTAAACAGCCTCCATCTTAAAACACTCTTAACACCACGTTTTCGTTTCCACATCACAAGTTGGCTCCTCCTGAAGGTGTCCATCTTTAAAAAAGCACCTCACAAATATGTAATTTAATTTTTCTAAAAAGGCATCTGTTAGGGACACATTTGGTGCTCTAGTGAGAATGTGAGGCAGCAGGACGGCGTGTCCAAATAAACTCCATGGTGATAAAGGACCAACAGTGTGGCGCTTTGATTTTGGAGCAACAGTGGAGCTCTATGGCTCAGAGGAAGAAGATATAGGCTGTCATTCACACATAATTCTTGTTGGTGGACACATTCAGTTGGGTTTGGCCTTTTTTGTGTGATTGGTTGGGGAAAAAATGGCATCACCAGACTTGTCCTTTTTAAGATCAGGTTTAAGATCAAATTTGCATTGAAAAGGATAAAAATGCATTGAAAAAACCCAACATTATGTTTTCTAAGGTTTGTCCCAAAATAAAATGTTCCAAAATGTATATTTATTTACGTTTTAGGCATTTAAGCACACATTTCCAGAGTAAACGACCTTTTGGTAACATGGGTGTGGAGACATTCCGGCCTGAAGTCTTAATATTGAGTCGCAGCTGATTCCTGCCTGCAGTCTGACTGGTTCTTTATACAAGTTCTAAGAACTTAAAACCTCAGCTCTGATAGTTCCTGGGACTTCGGTAATTCCCACCTCAGCAGCAGGAACTAAAACCTGAAATGGACTCCTGTAGTCGAAGTGCAGGTTAAGTTGTTGGGTTCCTGCGGTGAAGACTGGTCTTTGGGAGGTTTGCAGTGAGTGTAGTTTTCACTGCATTGTACTGACGATGAATAACTGGATATTCATGTGTTTGTTCCAGGATGCGGCTCAGTTCATAGTCTACATACGGGGGTCGGAGAGCTGTTTGGAAACACACGCTTCTGGCACGGGAAGGACTACTGCAACTTCGTGTACAGGGACTGGATCCAACTGGAGAAACCATTCGATGGTTAGCGCACCGCTACACTCGCGCTTTACCAGTGAACCGACGCACCTGGGGAACAATTTCCTTCTCACGCTCTTCTTTCTGCTGTTTTAGACTTCATAGACAGACACACAACTCCCAGAATGCCCTGGCACGACATCGCTTCGGTGGTTCACGGGAAAGCAGCTCGAGACGTGGCCAGACACTTCATCCAGCGGTGGAACTTCACCAAGGTCAGAGGTCATGCTGCTCGTTCCAGCGACAGAGAGTCATGGAAGCGTTCCTGCTCCTCCAGAAGAAAAGGCCTTAAAATATTAAGATTCAGTATTATTAGAAGTGTAGGCACAATCTGGAAATCCTGCGCTGTAGCACTTTAGCTGACTTCCAGCCTGCATCGTGTGACTCTGCAGCGTTGCTCTTTACTCTGTTTCTCTACCAGCTTGTGAAGCCAAAGTACCGCTCTGTGTCGTTCCCGTGTCTGCTGCCCAAATCTCACACCACCGCTGGAGAGCAGCGATACCAAGTCCCGGACTGCATCCCCACCAAAGTGCAGGTTGGTACTGCGTGAGCGTCCACCCGGGTCTTAACGCGGAACGTTTTCACACGCGCTAGACGACAAAAGGAAGTGAACATGGAGACGTCAGTGTACAGAGTAAATCTGCTTTACTGAGTGCGCGGTTGTCCCAAAATGAAATGGAGCTTCTCGCTGCTGGAAAACGTCAAAACAGTTTGGTGAGAAAACCAAAATTTGCTGCACTGAATTTTTTGGTTGGACAATTTGCTTTCCCCTTTTGTTAAGTTAAATAGGCAATAGTTTTGTAAAGATGCAGTTTGATCGATCTGCTTGTGTACATCCATCACATGCCAACTGCAAGAAGTCCATACCCCAGAGAATACCAAATAGTACATGCACTGTAGATTTAGTGTGTGGAACCGGGACAACGAGATCTGTACCATGTCACTGCAGAGACCGTCTCCAGGGTCAAACACAAACCTTTCGTCCAGGATGAAACTAAACTGGAATTTTGAAAACATCCTCTCTGCAAAGTGCAAGTTACAGCTTGTGTTTTACACGGTTGTTTTCCTGTCATCCCTCCCCAACCTGCGTCCCACGTCTCGCCTTCTCTCAGATCCTCCGCTCCGCCTGCGACTGGTCCGCCGGCATCAAAAACCACGAGGAGTCCATCCACAACGCCTACGTCCATGTCATCCAGAACAGCCAGCACTTCATCTACATCGAGGTACGTAACCTCCGCTGACGCTGGCGAACGAGATGGAACGTGTTAGTTTGCAGTGTTGCCAATTCTCACGCTGCCCAAACAATTCTCACGCCAAAGCACTGCGACAGCAACACAGATGAACAGGCAAACGTAACCCCCATTCTATGAGTATGGGCTCTTAAATTACTCTCTCTGTTCTGATGCTGCGTGGAGCCCAGGCGGCGTTCGAGCAAGCCAGCGAGTGAGTGAAAGAGTGTGTCATTTGTCTAAATGAGTGTGTGTGTGTGTGGGTTAGTGTAGTCTAATACTGTGACATTGTGAGTGTTTCACAGGGTGGCAGTAATCAGGCTGTATCCTTAAATCTTACAATATAAGGTCCGCTCCCACCACATGTGTAAGGTGCACACGTTTTTTAAACCCTGATCGTGAATTAAGTCCAAATATGTGCACGTATGTGTGATTAAGCCCATGGCATCAAAATCTGACTCCAACCAGGAACCCGAAGTTGGAAACCCTGTAGTCAGTGAGCTTTAGAGGTGCTGGTGGGTGGATCTTGTTAGCCATGCTAGCTGTTAGCCCTGGTCTTTCTGCTATGCTAAGCTAACCGTGTGCTGGCTGTAATTTCATATTGAACAGACAGATATGAGTGTTATCAATCTTCCCATCTAACTTTCTGCAAAGATGCAAATAAGCAAATTTCCCCCGTTACTGGAGGTGAAGTAGTCTGCTTGTTTTCAGGTGACGCTTCTTAGAAAGAACATGGAAGAGTGAATTTTGGACTGACCCCTAAAAAGACTTTTTCTTTTCTCATTTTGCAGCGTATAAATGTGACGTGAGAACAGGTGAAAGTTCTTCTTCATTTCATAAACGTGCACCTTGTTTGTTTGTTCTTTCAGAATCAGTTCTTCATCAGCTGCGCAGACAACAAACACGTTTTCAACAAGATAGGAGACGCCATCGCCGAGCGCATCATCAGAGCATATAGGTAACACGCACGCGTCCTGTACCAAATATTAAATGATATTAACACACACTTTGTAAACTATTGGCTGCTGTGTGTATTTAGTCCTACCTCAAAATGATTTACAAGAATTACACACAGACATACATAAAAGTCAAACACACTCACATGGTCTTTGTGTATGTGCCCTCTGGCTTATCTTGAAATTATTTCCCAGAAACGCACAACCCCTGTACACACACACACACACACACACACACACACGTGCGCGTATGTTGACGGATGTGATCCTGTTGCTCTGTGTACCCTCCAGGTGACTGATAGACTGATTTCATATCATACATCATGTTTGACTTGGCCACATAGCCACAGGATTTATTTGAATATTTTCCTATTTAAGCTTCAGTCTGTGTGTGTGTGTGTGTGTGTGTGTGTGTGTGATGTTTTGTTGTCGGAGCTTATCAGAGGACACACATCCTGCACAAACTAACACAAACTGACACCCGGCCTGATTTCTTCCAGAAGCTTCAGTTGCAGCTTTTATAAATGTTGCGTCTCTCTCGTTTCTCACGGTGTGGTTGTGAGCCGATGTGACGGAAAACGTTAAGTGCTGAGACAAAGTGTGAAACCAGAGTGTTTGAGTGAAAACCAAACGGCAGCCGTCGCAGTTCAGTGCCGACGTTGACGCACGATGGACAACAAATGATGCATCAAAACCAGAGACTTCATCTTTTTTATTCAATGCATTCTTCCTTTGTCAAAACCTGGTGCCTACATTACCCACAGTGCAACCTGTCTGCTAACAGTTCAGCCATAGATTG
>JAVQJF010049186.1:0-66739 GCA_036023855.1 Gadopsis marmoratus
CTCACACATGAACAGCGGAGGAGACGGAGTTAAGCAAAGAGGGGGGGGGGGGAGATGCCTGTTGGCTGTGCGCGAGCCAACAGGCAGAATATGATTAATGTGCAAGTCAGCTTTTATTGATGGAAGCTGCAGAAACACGTGAAAAGCACTACAGATAGTGCGCATGTGTGAAGAGCAGAGGAGGAAATTAGAAAACGGAAAGGCGACATGGCGAAACGGCAACGGCGGAGAGAGGACGGAGAGATGAGAACCGAGCCCTGAGAGTCGAGTCGGGAAGGAAAATGGGAGGAGGCGGCCAGCGGGAGATGATGAGCTCACCGCGCTCCCTTCTCGTCTTTCGTTGCAACGCTCGTGAGCAACCAGAGAGCCGGTTTACACCAGTGGCTCGCACAACAAGGAACCCCACGGCCATTCTGCCAGAAGAATTACATCCGAGAGAATACTGGCAAGACGAGAAACACACACACACACACAGAGATTCAGCAAGCGACACCGAGGAAATACAGATAGGAAGCCCACGAAAAGCTCCAAGCAATCTGATGCAAGCAGCTGCTCTTTTACGTACTTCAATGTGGAGCTTATCGGAATACTTTCTGGTTGGTTTTTCCCCACAGGCGACCTGATCGCAAGTATAACAGTCACTTGTGCCTCCCATCACAACTACCTCGCAGGAAATTAACCGGCAACAATTTTGCTACTTGTTTCATCAGCAACATTCACCTCTCTTCAGTTTGAAGATCTGCTGCTTGTTTCCCAGTCATTCACAAGGGAAATCGTTCACACCATTTATATAAAAACATGATGTTATTATCGATTTTGGCATCAAAGTCGGACGGCAAACAGCCGCTTTATGCTGTACTCGAAGGTTATGGTGGAAAGTGCTAAAAATGGCTCATATACGGATGCAAAAGTGACACTTTCTTTTTGGTCCCTTACTTTGAGAAACATAGACGTGTTTTTTCTGCAAAAAAAAAAAAAAACAAGACGACGACATTTGTCACGTTTTATGACCTAAAACACACGGAGACAGACGTGCAGGAACTATTTGCCTGAATGAAAATCACAGAATACGTTTTGATTGAAGAATTTGATGTGCAAACCTTGACAGTTCAACACACACACACACACACACACACACACACACACAAACACAAACACAAACACAAACAGAAATGTGCTCATGTTCGATACCTAAATAAAAAGGACCGATTCAGGAGCTTTCAGACATTTCAGGACCGGACATGCTGACTGTCCCATACACTTTAATCCCGTTCAACTCCGCTGCCTCGCTTTGTGAGAGTCGCCGGCGCTTCAGCAGACGTCGGGGACCCATTACAGCTTTATGTAACGCGGCGGAGGCAGGAGCGCACACAGATCCCTCACACTCCCCCATTTCTGTGAACAAGGGCTTTTTCTACAGCTGGGTAACAAAGCATGACCCAATAATCCCAAAGCTTGACTCAAAGCTTAAGAAGCCCCCCTCCACTTCCCTCCCTCCCTTTTATAGCCCTTCCTCCCACTCTCTGAGGACTTTATAAGGCTCTGGCAAAGGGGGCTTCTGGTCGCACATGTGTGTGTGTGTGTGTGTGTGTGTGTGTGTGTGTGTGAGGGGGGGGGCTTTTACAAATACAAGCAAGATTATCTTTGATTATTCTAATTATGACTTGGAGCGAGGGGTGGATTATTATGAACACATGGGCCAGTGAGTTGTGGATGAGCTCACGTCTCTTCAATCCGTCAGCATTAGCGTTAAAAGAGGCCGACAGACAAAGGCCTTTGCTCATAACGTGCAGTCAACTCCTTCGACTCTTCTCCACAACCATCTCATCTTTGTCCAGCTTGCTGGAGGCGCCGCTGCACATGCAAACTTTTAGGGCAATAAAGATCAGCCGCAAACAACAAGTGAGACGCCATTTCTATACGTATATTTTTATACTTCCTGCCAATAAGGTATGATATGTTCTCTTTCCTCCTGCTCTCTCTTAGTCCAACGCCCACCCAGAGCCTGGTTCAGGTTCTGGTTCTGCTCGAGGTGTCTGCCTGTTAAAAAGGGCAGTTTGTCCTAGTGGTGGGAATTGTAGGGTCTCTGTGCATAAAGAGTCTGGACCTGCTCTATATGAAAAGTGGCCTGAGATAACTTTGCTGTATAACTAAAACTGAATGTAAAAAATTTAAAAGTTGTGAAAAATATAGGACATCCCTCATATGGGCTCCCTGTCTCGCGGAAATGAGATTTTGTGTTGTTAAAACAGCGGACAACCTCCTCTCACACCCTCGCAGTCTGGTCTTACAACTTTCCGTGACCCGGACGCTGAATTTTGTAGAGTCAGACTACATTAATAAGTACCTGACAAAACACGAGCTACTTCCATATCCGGGCTCTAGGCACGCCGATTCTGAGAAAACCGTGACAAAAAACAAGCTCAAAGGCGAGCATGGGTGTGCAGGAACAGGAGCCCCTGCTGAGCTCGTGATAGCTGCGAGGAGTAACAACAAAAGGCGTCACATCTCATGACAGCGCAGCACGTCAGCTCGTCACTTCGGCGTTTTCAGTGGAGATGGCTGTTTGCTGCATCGCGATTGTATCACTTGGGGTTTTTTTGCATCGAATCTAATGTGAGGGGGATCACGACACGAGTGTCTGACAGGACCAAAAATTGGCGGACGTCTTTGAAGCTTTGGGAGGCGAGTGGGACCGAGCTACTGACCCTGAAGCCACCAACTGATGCAGACAGGTGATGTAGTCATCACCTGTCTGCATCAGTAAATTAAAGGTGTCAAAAAAACAAAAAAAAAAGGTACTTGGCTTTGGTGTTTAAATGAATATAAAGGCTTGCAGCCTTATCTAAACAGTCGATATGCTTATCATGTGGTTCAGAAGTTTAATACTGGTTTCCCAGACTGCAGTGCCGAGGTATTTGACGCCATCGCTGTGCATGTGTCAGCACGTCAGCCCCGTGTCATTCCTCATCGCTCCCCTGTCACAAAGGAGTGCGTGGTGCACATCCATCATCTCGCCTTCTCAGAAAACAAGTATTGCCACTATGTCAAGTGGCGATTATATTACGCCACGTCAGGTGAAAGCAGCTCTTAAGACATGTCATTTGCAGGCGTGTAACACGAGCCTTAATGACTGCATTGTGTGCGTGCGTGCCCTCGGCTGCACAGCCTATAGCCAAGTCCAGCTGTGAAAACAAACAAAAAGAAGAAGACGGAGAAGAAGAAGAAAAACACGATTGTTCTCCTGTTAAGTCCGTCAGACGGCGAGCCTTCTGCAGTAACTGGTTCCCATGGCCCACAAAGTGAAGAACAAGCCGAATGTTATCTTGATGTCGCACAGCCATGCAGCCCGCCTTGTGTTTTGTTGACAGAAAGACAAAACCACGTGCCGGCCTGCTGTGACCGACCTTGGGGGGGGGACTGGCAAGGTGAGGCAGGTAAGACTGAAAGTGTTATGCTTTGTGTCGACCATTTAAAACTCAACGGAAGCTCATACCCAATGTGAAACCTGGCACAGGGTTCGCACGGCCCTTTGAAGAGTGCAAATCAAGCTCTTTTAGGGTGAAAATGTCCACCTCTTTATCATCACGTGCTAACTAAAGAGGGACTGCATTGTTACTACACGAGCATTTCGCTTCCGAAAAGAAGTTTGGGTCACATGAGCGATTGTGTCCACGATGAGCCACTCAAGGAGTCTCGTGTTCGCAACGCAAGCATATATATATCCCTGTAACCTTGAGCGCACGGCGGTTAAAAACTGAAGCAGTTTCCCAAACTTTGGAGACGTTGCACGAACCCTGTTGGCACTGTGCGCTGCAACGTGGGGGGGGGCTCTGTAGGTGCACACCCCGCCAGCATGGCTTCACCTACGTGGGATGACAGGAAGTGTTGAAAGTGGGCCGAACTTGCTCGAGCATCCACCCTTGCGTGTGGCACAAACGCCAAGCCTCGAGGCAATATATAAATATATATATATATATATATATATATATATAAATAACGATCTGACATCAGTAACTGGAACTACAGCAACTCTCTCAGACAGACTCAAACTTGCAAAACTTATCAAGCCAGACGACAACAAATCTCACTGAGGGCAAAGCTCGCTTTCATATTCATAAGCCTCAAATTTCATTTAATTATGGGGTGGATCAATGAGCATTTATAAGATGCAATTAGATACAGCCAGTCACAGACAGCCATTTTCCAGCCCCCCCCCCAGATACCTTGGAGCAACATGAAACCCCAGACAAGCTCCAGTGGCTCTCGCACCATATGGCCTAAGAAAAATGCTCCAACCATAAAAAAAAAAAAAAGAAAAAAGAGGCTTTTCTCTCTCTCTCTCTCTTTTCTTTCTCTTTGACTATCCGTCGGTTTCATCTCATCCATTCCCCCTCGAGTCTGGGGCTCATTTCGCGGCCTGGAGGTTATGGAGCTAATGAGACTGCTGAGTGGGAGCCGGGCAGCCTTCGCGGAATGGCCCTTTGTTTGGAAGCTGCCTCTCCGCGGCGGCTGGAAATGCGAGACGCGTATCGATCATTTCGACTGGAAGCCCTTTTGTGTTGCGAGCGGCGGACTGGGAGGCTGCGGAAGGCAGTTTAACGCCGCAAAAGGAGAAAGAGAACAACTGAATGCAACAACAAGAACAAACAGAGAGGCTCGAGTTTAATCGTAGATAAATAAATAAATAAATAAATAAATACGCCAAAACACTCCCAGCATGCATTTTCCACGCTGGTGGCGACTGCGCTCTTTGTCCGGTCCGACCAGCGGCAGCAAATAACCAGAAAACTGTGGAGGAGGAGGAGGAGGAGGAGGAGGAGGAAGAGGAGAGGGGGGGGGGGGGGGGGTTCGGATTAACGTTGGATTAATCATAATGAGAGACCCAATAACCGCCTTTGTTCCTTCCCTAAAACACCCTCAACCGATGGTGGGTTGAGGAAAAAAAAAACAAATAAAAAAAACAACCGACTTTTGCAAACAAAAATAAAGCCCCGACGCCACAACGCTGGGTCCTTTTGTATCCGCGTCTGTCAGCCCTCCGCCTGCCTCTGCCTCTGCCCGGGGTTACGGCTCCGAGGAGCCCCGGAGAGGCAGGAAAAGTGCCGCTAGTTGCCGAAACACGGCTCCTGTCGGTCGAAAGCGAGGCAGGGCTGCGACGTGAACGGCGACGGGGTCGAGAAAAGCTCGAGATTCGACAAGAAATGTCCCCCCTGTGCGCCTAAGCGAGCTACAGACACACGCAGACCCGTGTGCGGTCACATATGCGGGCGAGAGAGACGCTTTGCATACTTTCCACGACAGCAGGGAAAACTTCCATCAATCATCGCCTGTAAAGATCCGGCAGCAGCGGCTTGGAAGCGGTCCACGGTGTTTGTGCCAAAAAGCTTCGCCTCGGTTATACTGAGATATTCCACTTACCGACTTGTAAAACGTTTTCCACACAGCCGGTCTCTAGCAGCCTGATACCCCGGCGGAAAGGCAGTGCGTCTCCGGTTCCCACTGCTACGGCTGCCCCCACGGTAGCAGCAGTGCCGGCAGTAGATCCTCCGCCGCCTCCGGCGGTTGTAGCTCCGGACCCAGCACCCCCAGTCACGCCGGTAGCCGCCGACGGACCCTCCTCGCCGGCGACTCGGCACTGAAACGAAGAGTACATGCATATTTCCTTTTCGTTGCGGGGAAAAGACCAGTAGACGATGCGGCGCTGGACGGGCTCCGGGATCCGCTCGAAGCGCTCCTCTACTCTCTCGAAGGCCCACTTTTCCGCTACTGCCTTCGCGGCGCAGTCCAGGAGGGACTCCGGGGACCGATACCGGGAGCTGGGCAACCCGCTGCCGTGGCCGGGCCCCGGGCCGGGACCTCGGGGAGCAGGGCGCAGGCAGGGTCGCTTGCTAGCCGGTGGTAAGGAGAGGAGAGGATGGGGCTGTTCTCTGCGTCCTTCCGCCATGGCGAGCCGATCAACACTGACGAGACGGACGGTGTGCGGACACCGAGCGGCAGCAGGAAGCCGACTGTACACACACACACACGCACACACACACACGCACACACACACACACACACACACACACACACACACGGAGCATCCAGTGTCAAACCAGACAGGATCTCAGACAAGACGACAAGACTTCCGATCACAACTTTCAAAATAAAATACGATTTTGCAGCATCATACTTGCATTAGGGTCCCATTCAAATCAAAAGCAGTCAGAAGTATCTTTCTTGGGAGATAATACTTAACTTAGTACACAATTTCACTGCGAGTTGTGCCAGTACGTCGTTAAAGGGATGAAGAAGATTTAAACATCTGTTCTTTGTTTTTTCACTCATATGCTTTGTCTCGGCCATTTAAAATCCAACGGACGTTCATACCCAATGTGAAAACTGGCGCAGGGTTCACACAGCCTTTTAAAGAGTGCAATTCAAGCACTTTTATGGTGAAAATGTCCACCTCTTTATCATCACATGCTAACTAAAGACGGACTACACTGTTACTACACGAGCATTTTGATTATGAAAAGAAGTTTGGGTCACATGAGCGATTGTGTCCACGATGAACCACTGAAGGAGTCTCGCGTTCGAATGCAAGCATATATCCCTTTAACCTTGAGCGCACAACGGTTCAAATTAAGCATTTTTACAAACTTATTATGATTTTTACACACTGATGCATTGCAAATGCAGGCTATGTTACGTCAATATTACGTCAAATATCAACTTTGCTATTCTGTGCGGCAATATCTTACTTTATCATCACTCTGACCAGTCCATAAACCTGTCACTTTTATTTGCACTTCTAAATATCTGATCTGTTATAAATGTTCCAAGCCCTCTATATTGAGCCCATTCAGTCTATCACCTCATTTGCATCATTTCTTCTCATACATGCATGCTAAGTACGAGAATGTAATTAACCCACGGAGCAAATTATTGTTCCCGAGATAAAGCAAGTGAATAGCGTTGCTTAGTAATCTAGTGCAGGCGCTTAGCAGCTGTTAGTTACATTGTTGGTTACGATTAGTCCACCTATGGTTTTATAGCACAGGATCCTAATCGGAATAGCCTGGAGCGGAGAGGAGTCGTCCAGCTGCAGACAGAGGTCTTCTGCCTGTGCCCTCTCTAGCCTAATGTAACCACTTTATTAAATGACAGCTTCTACATAAATATAGCTGTAGGTGATGAGATGACGCTGGAAATGAATTCAAGCCAGCAATGCTTGAGTCAGTAAAACAAGAATGAATGTTTGTTGCATGATATACCTATCCCTTTCCAGACCTACACTATATGGACAAAAGTATTGGACCACCTACACATTAACACCTACAGCAGCTTTAATGACATCCCATTCCAAATTCATAGGCATTAATATGAAGTTGGTCCCCCCTATGCAGCTATAACAGCTTCCACCCTTCTGGGAAGGCTTTCTACAAGATTTTGGAGCGTGTCTGAGGGAATTTCTGCCCATTCAGCCAGAAGAGCATTTGTGAGGTCAGACACTGATGTTGGACGAGAGGGCCTGGCTCGCAATCTCCGTTCCTCCTCCCCTCTGTCTCTATTTTCTGTGATTCATTTTTAATTTGAAGTCCATTGGTTGCCTGCTTCTGTTGCAGAGCTGTGGACCCGTGTCCTTGATACCAAAGAACTCAAAGATCATGTTTTGGAGATGACGTGCTGTGTGAAAAGTCAACGACAAGGTCCGACATCTTCTTGACCCTTTTCAGCTTCTGTAGCTACTTTACCCGCTACCAGTTGGTCTTCTAAAGGCCTGCAGGCTCTCCGCTGGTGCAGCTAGTCCATCATCCTACAGCGCGGAACCTGCTCTTCAACTTCCTGCTTCCCCACAACTGCAGAAACTACAGTACAGCAGCCATTTCATTAAGAGTAGTGCATTCGTGTATTTTGTTTGATGTTGAAATGTGAAGAAAGTCCAAATATCATTCAATATGACAGTGTCTACAATGTTCATCAACCGTGTTATTGTGCATCGTGCACAATCAAGTTTGTTGAATTAAAGTCGGGTCTTTTATTTTAAAAGCCGGATCTCTTCAGTTCCTGTCTCTCGTGCCATGTGTCGGTGTGACTTGATGCAGCTGAGCAGGCAGAGAGAGAGAGAGAGAGAGAGAGAGAGCAACAGAGAGAATGAGAGAGAGGAGGGGGTCAGATTGATGGGAGGTGGAGGATGTTACACATCACTAACCAACACAATAACAAAACACTCTAGGCTCCGATCAGCATGGCGTGCCAGCTACAGCTCCCAGATCTGCTCTCTCATAATAAAATATGCAATTTCAATTTTCAATTCAATATGCTTTATTGGCATGAGCGTAACACGAGAATATTGCCAAAGCGTCAGGTAATAACGGCATTAACAAAATAAAACATAATAAGGTACAATGAATAAAATCAAGAAAATGACAGGTAACATATATACATACACATATGTGTGTGTTTTTGCGAAACACTGTGGAAGTGTGTGCTGAATTAAATGTTTTATTAACGATATGAATGGGTGTAAGCCACTGAAGCACAAGCAAGCATCTGACACAATGTGAACTTAGGTGACAGTAAAAAAAACAAAAAAACATACATGCACCAAACAGCAGTTAACCTGGTAAACCGTAATAAATCAAATGAGATCACATGCACATACCGTACATGCATTTTCTATCGCTGTAAAATTAATTTTAAGGTCATTAACTTCAAAAGCTATAAAAGCATTTGATCCCTCCTGCACCCTTCCTCCGAGGTGACAGTAAATCCCCTGACACATGCGCATTTTACATTGGGGCAGATAACGATCCCAACTTCTCCTCATGAATACCAAAGTTGCCTGCTTTGCAAATTGAATTCGCACCATTATGTGTCCAATACATATCAATGACCTCAGGCCAGCGAGTACGCATTCATTCGGATAGGTGCAGTACGCAGTAAAGTTTCTGTTTCCCACAGCAGGACGCAGGGGGTTTGGAGCCAACCAGCAACTTCATACTTAGGCTGAAATGGAACTGTTCTTTTATCTGAGGCCATACCTGAAGGTTAAAGACATTCAAAGGAATGAGGCAACCGTGTTTGTCAAAATCCACAAAGCAAAAGTACTTATAACTTATCACTGTGCGTTTAAACAGTGCAAATTTCAAACTGTTCAACACATTACACATACATTATTTATATGTATACAAATAAATAAGAATCTACCAGATTTGGTTAGCAAAGAGTTGTGACAAAGATAGATTCAGGAGGCAGGCTAATTTACGGTTGAACAGTATTTTTAACAGACGCTGCACTACTCTACTAACTCATGGGCTACAGGTTATCAATCAAATGTATTTGTCACATGTAATCACAGTGAAACGTAATCCCTCTAGTTCCTTCAATTTGTGCATTAAATAGAGTTTAATTAGAATAGAAATAAGTAATAAGTGTGCGTATCATTGGGGGGGACGGCAACAAGTCACCTCTCGTAAGATTTCAGAGTGAGACTTCTTATTCTGGTTAAACAAAAAGGATCTTGCTCTTTAAAAAACGGTCTCTGTAGCCTGTCAGTGACAAAAGCAAGCACTTTCTGTGGACGTACTTTTCACATGAACGCAAGGGTTACGTCGCATCCATTGCTGTCTGTTTCGCGGCTGCCATCTTAGACCAGTTCCAAGACTGTTTGTACCATTAGTCATTTAGGCCCCAAAATGTGTAAAAAAAAATAGTGCCTAGGTTTAAAAATCCCAGAATTACCCTTTAAAAAGGATAGGTTCAAAGTCCAAAAATGTATTCGAAAAGTTTATCTGTAGTTAATATGAGACTTCAACCGTCTGTTAGGCAAATCAAGTGGACATCTTCCAAAGTTACAGGCATACAATTTCAAAAACCTTTTTGTCACTATCCTTCCACTGCAGCTCGACAGGGAAAAGCAAATAGGGAATTTCGTAGAAAAAAGACTTTCTTTGGAAGATATTTCTTCACATAAACATTTGAATCCATCTTTGCACAAAGTGAGGACTGTGGATTTCGTCCCCCATCACTTCCATTGGTAATGCATTAAAAATGGATGTTTTAATGGCCAGTATGAACAGGAAGACTCATTACAGCACGAAAACAAACTGTTTCTATGCTCATATGGGCACCGGACTATTGTTTTGGAATTTCTATACAAAAAGATCAGCTCTCTTGCTCTGGACATTGCACCTTTTATCAGTTGGGTGTTTGCACAGAGCACACAATCTACTGGGGACACATAGATCATGTTGGTGCATATGTCTGCAGACCAATCATATTACCTTAAAGGCAGGGTGGAGGTTTGAGTGAAGAGGGGTTCTTTGTAGGGGAGGGGGGAGACCGGAGGCACCCTTACAATTTGCCCCATTAACTTACAATTATATGACTAACCACTTAAAATAAAACCACCTTAATCGAAGAGTGTTGGCTCCCATTTGATCCTAACACATAATTTTTGTTGTTAACTGACCCTGAGCGGGCAGTTCTACTTTCTCAGTTTCACAATAATTGCATGGGTGAAGGAGATGTTTCATCAGCCCGGGATGAAGCCAATCTACACATAATGGCTAATAAAATGTCTGATGAATAGACGCCTTGGTTGAAATTAAGCAGACTATCTCCTCTGAAGTGAACTCTTTGGAGACATTAGTCACTGAGCACGAAGACAATACGCAGATGTGTGTCTCCCTGTGTATCCCCTTCCCTCTTCTAAAGACTGCTTTTTGGTGTGTAATTATATTGAACAATAGGCCAAAGCCAATGGAGGATGCAACCCGTTACCATGGAAATGATTATGATGGATTTGTGGATAGACAGAGCAGGTAATTGGAAAAAGATTGATGGGTGACAGGGTGAAAGAGAGCGATAGAACAGGATGGAAAGAGAGGGATAATTTACCAATGCAGCAGTGGTAGGAGGGACAGCCCTATTACACCATCTTTCTGGGATTTACAATTATATAATGATGCATCCTCTCTCATCAAGGCAATCATTCTTTCTGGCTCTTGCAGTCTCTCCCTCGTCTTTCTTCCCTCTGCATTAGCCCCCCCCCCCTCATATCCTGTTTTATCTCTATCTCCCATTTCTCTCTCCTGCCTCCAAAGAGAAAAGTGGAGAGGCTGGTTTATGATTGGGAGGTCACCGGTGAGGCTCCACAGACCAGATTTCAAATTCTAGGCGAGGAGGATGAAAATGTGCTTCTTGTCTTCAACCACCGCCACCAACCTGCCCTTGAGCAAGGGGATGATCTCCCAAGTGCTGCAGTGAGTCAGCTCAGTGGCCAAACATTGTAAGGCGTGTTGGGCAGCTCGCAGAGGAAACAAGGAGACATCATTTAATGTAAATAAAACATGGCAGTGCCTCTAAATGTAATTTTTAGGTGAGCTCATGCACGCTGAAGCAGGGGTTCTCAACCTTTTTGTACCTTAAGACCCACTTATGATTGCTAAAGAAGCACTAGGTAAAATAAGCTCCTCTGCGCTCATAAAGGGTTTCCTGATACGAGCTACACAAGCAGCAAACACACAGCTAGTTGTTAATGTACAGCCCATTCCTTTTCCTTAGGAAATATTCTCTTGGCTTCCCAACACATTTTGTGTTGCTTTGTGTTTAAAGAGTAACTACACCGTCAGATTCTCCCAGAACATTTAAAAAAATATGCAAGAAGAGTGAGGCTACACTGTGTATGGTCAGAAGACATGGTGGAGACTGACACAGAGTCTTTTTTAAATCTAAAAATGTCATTACGCAGTAAAGTTCCACCATTTTGACTCTGTCAGCATCGTCCTTGCAGGTTCAGGGCTGATTTAAAACAGTTGAGCCATTTTCAACCTGTGGAATGCTGATTTAGAAACATTTGGTAAGTAAATTCAATATTAACACCATCATTGATGTGTTTCATCACACTACAGCCACGCCATTTAGTTTACAGCAAGTGTGCCGTACCTCTTTAAGTCAAGTCATCACATTCACACTGTGCACCGTTATAAATCCAAATGTAATGGATTCAGGGTTCAGCGTTTGTTTCTACCTTATGTGTCATGATTGGCTGGTGATGTTCAGACGTAACTGGTCATTGAAATTATGCATTTTAGTCTTTATGTGAACCGTGGGCACATTTAATATGAAATTTAATATGAAATAACTGGCTTTGTAAATTACTAGTTGGCTGCACAAAACTAATGTTCCTATAAAATATAAGTAAAAGAAAAGTTTACTTTACTTCATGCAAACAGTGGGATCTGCAGTTGTATTTATCACAGTCCCTGTATCATCCAACATCATAGCACTACTTTTTGTGCAATTTCAGCAAAGGAATCGATACAAAACCACACACAGAAATATTTCCATACTTAAGTGTATGAATATATTCTTACAACCCTATTACATTTGTACATAGCCACCATATATATACAAGCATCATTCACATACATTCCATGCACACACACACACACACACACACACACACACATTCAGCAACGCAACCACCCACACACCAAATGATATGTTTGTATGCTCTTTGTTTTCATATGCAATTCCAGCAGGCATCTGCTGCTCTGACGCCACCGCTGTGTAGCTTACTAGGGACTCCGATGGTACGCACACACACACACACACACACACACACACGCACACACACACATACACCTCTGGGGACAAGAGTCATGGCCCGAAGAGTGAGAGAAAAATAGAAATAGATCTCTGTGTAGCTGATGTGAGTATACGGAGAAAAACACAGCTTCACCACAGCGTGAAGCCATTCAACAGACAGACAATGTGTGTGTGTGTGTGTTCGTTGGCCTTGACACACAACACATGCACGCACACCTTTTGTCTCCCAGAATCTTGCTAACCAAGATCCTGACACCTATGGAACACGCTTTCCTCACAATAAACACTCCACTTGAGCGGTTCATCACTGGCGGACAATAGAGCAAAAACATCCACCTTTCTCTCTCCCCCTCTGTTACTCGCTTCTTTCTCTCTCTGCACTGATGGCTATAATCATTTCAATTCATTTTCTACTGAGCTCCAGTGCTTCACTGTACAGTCATATAAAAGCTGCAAATTAAGAAGGAGGAGAGAGAATAGATCTGTGACCTGCATGTTAGTGTGTTTGGTTACATGCAAGGTCTCACAAACCGCTGACATGATTTGAAATTAAAGTTCAGCGAATGGTAGGCTGCACTGCTTGTGGGCTGGTTTTAGACCCGTATCGAAACAATCACCAGAGATTGTGAACAATCCCATTATTACTCTCCTCTTGTATGGAGCGCATTCTGCAAATGGTATATTAAGGTTCAAATGAGAAGGACCCTACCAAATCTAGATTTGAGTTTCCAGTAATACCCCTGGGTGGCCTCTAGGCCCCCTGTGGGTCTTGGTTTTGTAATGTTGTGGATTCTCCAAGTGACTTATTAAAATACAGTAGTCTTCATAATAACGCATTAAAACACAAGGACCTTGTGTCAAGTGCAAAATTCTACTGTCCAGAGCAAGACTGGGATAATAAATCACTGACTGAACGTTGTGTTGATGTGTACGTGCGTGTGACCAATCGCGTGTGATGACAGGTTGAGATCATACCATACAATCAGTATGCTGTTAATGACGTTCTTGTTGGATCATCGACTCGATTGCATGAGCGTCATCAGTGGTTATCAGCCTCGTAGATGTGGGTTAGATTGTTGTTTAGGCAACAAAACTACTTGATTAGGTTTAGGAAAAGATTGTATTTGGGTTAAGAAAGTAAGCCACGTGGTGTAACGCCAAAAACGATTACCCATAAAGCACACCCACTTCAGGCAGTGACTGGCCAAGCATAGCCAAGCTCTATTTTTTATTCTTCACACAACTACTTCTGCCACGTTTTGTGCAGATGAAACCAAGTTCAACACCATGAATGCCTTTGGGGAGAAACTATATGAAAGTGAGAGCTGTTATCTCCATGTACATGATGTCATTGAGTTGAAACTACAGAGAACTACAACAGACCCAGAGTTCTTGGAGAGAGATGAGAGACGTTTGTGGCTGTTCGAAAACATCAGACCTCCTATGAAGTAGCTGGTGACCCCGCTCATTTTTACAGAACTTTTTATGGAACTAAAAAATCTCAATAATGTAGCTCTGATGGACCTATATTTAACACGTTGTAGGGTTTAGGTGCAGGGCTATTTCTTGCCTGGCAACCTCATGGTGACAAACAGACTCATGACACACGTGGCATCAATCATCTCATCTAATTCTCGGCAAGAACGTGAAGAAAGCCTATTTACCAAAATGTCAAACTACTATTTAGCTGAAGATTTTGCCAAAGATCCCAATGGCTAAAACATTCTATTTTGTCAACACTGTGTCTGATTGGATGTCCAGGATTTTGCAATATTTTGAGGAACTGTGAAAGCAATAAATAAAGTAAAGATCTGTGAAACATTATCCAGCTGATTGGTAAACAGATGTAGCTGAAGGTTGACTATCATAGGGATAGAGAAAGAGGAATTATATGGAAATTCCACTCATGTGTTAAAGTAGGCTTTATTCCAAATCATTTTGATTTTGCACAGTCTTTTCTGAGGGATGTCATCCATAATACCAGCAGGTAGCATGATTGACCAGTGTCATATTTGTATGTACCAACTAATAACAACCATTTTGAAAAATACCTCAGAGTTTGTCCCTCAAATGTAAAGATCCCCTCCAGACATGTTTTAACATGTATAGAATTTGCTCTATATTTAATCATAATTTGTATCTGATATGTTCTTTTCACAAAAGAAAATGTACATTTGAAATTTAGAATTTGAAATGACATTTACTCCTTCATTAAAAATCCAGAATCTATAAATACAAGTTAAACTGCTGGACAAAAGGTGTTTCCTACTACACTGTAAAGTCCATTCTCAGTGTATGTTTCCACATCACACTTCTGCAACTTGAGTATTGGACCAGGATTGGCTTCCAAACTATTTGCCAAATTATGCTCATAGGCCCGCCACTTAAAATCAGATTTTCAATGAGCACACAGAAATGTTCCACTTTCAGCAGAAGAACGTGAAAACATCCTCCTGTACAGTGAAGCTCAAACATTCAACTGTAGGAACAAGAAGAAAAACATATTTAAACATCTATTTCCCCTTTGTCACTAAATAAAGTGAAATGAGCACATGTATGAAGGACATTGTGTTATCTGTAGTAGGCTGTTCTTTTTTAGAGACTATACACAGGTCTTCCTGATATCCAATTTAGTCAACAATTCCCATCAAGGTTCCTTTTACCATGTCACCATGGTTCCTTCCCTCTGTGTTAGTGGCATTGATTTCGGTCAACATATCCCTGCCGTTGTCCATTTCCTTGAACTGGACAAAGGCTTCAAAAACTATTATAAAAAGAAAAAGATCAGCATATATAATACAGTTTTAGTTTATTGCTCATTCTTAGAGTGTCACAGGGGGCTGGAGCCGATCCCAGCTGACATTGGGGGAGAGGCGGGGTACACCACCCTGGACTGGCTGCCAGTCAATCACAGGGCTTACAAATAGAGGCAGACAAACATTCACACTCACAACTACAGGCAATTTAGAATAATCAATCAACCTAACCTCTACGAGTTTGGATGGTGGGAGGAAGCTGGAGCACCCGGCGGGGAGAACATGCAAACTCCACACAGAAGGACATAGTATTGAATGGGGTGACAGAACCATGACAAAATAATTTTTACCATCAAAGCAGGCAACTACATGACGGGACAGTAAATGAAAATGCCCCAGACACGTTTTTTCAGAATCAGCCTGATAGCCATTATGGAGGCTTATTGGCTCTTCTTACAAGGGGGTAACCCCACCAATGTTTAATTACCCTGTCATGCTCCTGAGTGTCTAGTGGGTGCTTGAATTCATGGGGATCAGAACCTGCAGAAGAACACCCTTCTTACTCATAAAAGTAGCAAATTCAAATCCAATATTCCATGAAATGCTGTTTTCTTCCTTATAATGGGAAATGCACACTGCGTCTCAACTGAGGGGCCGCATCCTTCGTAGGCTGGACCATTTCGAAGGCTCCTTCAGATGCAGCTGAGAAATGTGGCCTTCTTTTCCCAAATTTAGAGGATCCAACAGCCGGGTGATTCATTTTGCGCAAGAGAATACGGCGTCCCCAAACGTACCATCAACAGTGGCATTGGGTTTCAACCCATTCGAATAGGTAACAATAGAAATGTTTAAAAACCAAGGGGCCTCAAAAACCTCAAACCTCTACTGCAGGTGTCAAGGCTGCTAGGAGACAGGAGTGGCGCTTCGTGACCTTGGTGACGCAAATAGTAAATTGTCTGTAGACCAGATGGTCTCATTTAACAATGCTCTGTATGACTTTCACACTGGCCTTCACAGACTGCATCTTTAGATGGCTGCAGGCCCCTGAATTTAGACGCAGCAAAATTCTTCTTGAGACACGCACAGAAGAAACCAGATTACTGGAACAATCTGGGATTTTGTGATTTTGGACACAAGGACAGTGCTACGACAAATGTTCCTTCCTGTCGTCCCGGCCTGCCTGCCACATTCTGAATCTTTGTAACAGACCCAGACAGGTATCACATACCTCGGTTCAAAAACCAAACCAAACTGTGGCTTATTTAAATAGCCAGATATTTTTATCAAGAGTCGGTAGAGACCAAAGCAGAACTAAAAGAGAGTGAATATTGCACTTACAACTCCAAATAAACGCTAATGTTGCTAGGTGGATAGGAAACTAGGCAACTATTAAAACTAAATGAATCAATTATTATATTACTTCCCTATTATTTTCTGTTGATTGACTCATTTATTAATTGGCTAATTGTTTCACATGAATCAACAGTAATGAATCCAGTGATTTTTGGGTATAGCCGCTGCATAGCTGCTAGCTGGCAGCTAGGTGCTAGCCACAGAAACTTGTAACTTGATATTATTTTCAAGGCGTGCACACAAATGAGGTAGTGTGAGGATTCAAATGACTAAATACTATGCATGTGCAGGTGGTTTTTTGAGTAGATGAATTATCTGAAATATTGCCTTTGATACCTGCCAGGCCCTAGAAATTGCCATGCAGCTGTAAATGTAAGCAAATACATGGGCAAAAAACCCAGGTTTTTCCTCCAGCAGAGATCAACCTACGTTAATCAGGTTTGTCTTAATCCCTTAACCTCGTTATGGAAACCAGGACTCTAATTTACACATTCCCGAAATTAGGTTACTTCCGAAAGCTGGGAATAATCTGATTTCCTAAGTGCATGTAAACGCAGCGAGTGTGTGACAGACCCACACCAGAGCAGAACATTTTGTCAGCCTGACACAGAGGTGATGATTAAGACTGAGGTGTCAACAGGCTTCGGATTGGCCAGACAGTGACTGTGTGGACATCCTGTGTGTGTGTGTGTGTGTGTGTGTCCGCGTGCTTCTGTGTCAAGGAGGAGGGGAAGTGTGCAATCACCTAACCTATGGCAAACTCACGAGTGTGCCGTTTGCGCCTGAACACACTTCCTCCTCAAATTGCACACAAACACATGCGCGCGCACACACACACACACACACACACACAGCTGATGAGATGTTTTGTGAAGGGCTCCTCCTCAGCAGAGGTGGCACAAGCCTTTTAGCAGCTACTTATGACCCTCCATCCCCTACAATACACACTCGCACACAGGCTCCAGGCAACTGACTCTCTCCCTCCCTCTTTATTCAAAGCTTGATTTCTTTTCATCAAGTCTGTCTCTTCCCCTTTTCTCATCTCCACCTCTACTCTGCTGGATACTCTTGTTTGTGTCAAATCCAATCCCTCCTTCCCTCCTGGCCTCTCTCTCTCGCTCTCTCTGCTCCTCCTTGCATCTTTGTCTTCTTGCCATTATCCTCTCTCCTGCCTCTTTTCTCCTCTTCTTGTTCTATCTCTTTCACCACTGACTATCCCCCCCTCTCCCCCTTTATTTGCCTCCTTTTCTCACTATCCTTCTTCTTATGTCCTCCCCTCGCTCTTTCTCTGTCCTCTATTCTCTGCTCTCTTTACAGCTCTCTTCTCTACTTGCTCTCTTCTTCTTCTTCTTCTCTTTTCTCTCTCGCTGCGACCTCTCACCCTTTATTTTCCCCTTTGCCTTTCTCTCCCCTTTTCTCTTTTCGCAGCCCTTTTCTCCTTCACTCTGGGAGTCGGGGCTTTGTGGAGGCTCTCAGTCCCCAGTGGGACATCCAGCAGGAGAAAGAGCTGAAAAGCAAACTGTGGGACAGAGGAGGGAGGGGAGAAGAAGGGAAGGAAAAAAATAAAGGGGAAATGGAGGAAAAGAGAGAAAGAAGGTTGCTAGAAAGGGCGGATGGAAAAGGTCTACGTAAAGGAGATAGACCAAATGCCCATGTGGACATGCTGGCTGGGAGCAGTAGAATGGGTCCAGCACACCCTTATCGTAGCTGCTTTGAGCATTGTTCTATTTCAGTGCCCCGTCCTTGCATTTTGCTCGATTGTTTGCTCAATAATTGGTCTCATTTATGAGCTTGATTAGTTTCCAATAAGCTATAGCTGATGAGCTCAATTTATTCAAAATGCACCCTTTGGCTGAATTTTCCTTTGGCTGTAAGGGTCCCATATAGATGCCATGTGGGACCCATATTGTTGGATACATATGGACACCACAGTGTGAATCCAGGCCTCATTTACCCCACATAGGGTCCAACATGTTAGCTGGAAATGTGCCAAGTGTTTGGTTTGGTTTTATTCTGTCATAATATATACACCTAATAAAATTCACTATACACAAAACCTCACAGATATCCAAAACACAGAGATATATATAGGCAGAGAGATTAAAAAAAAAGACAACAAAGAAGTCAGTAAACAATAAATACCATGAAACATCAGTGTGGTTGGATTCAGAGTGGTCTATTTCATCACGAAATGCAATGAACAGATGGAACCGTACAGGGACAGTTGGCCATGGTTCGGTCCAGTTTCCCCAGAAATTATGTTCGTGTTGCACACATTTTATGTCCAGTTTCTGTGTTAACACAGAAAGAAGTGTGTCCTTTATGCAGTGAGGTGGAACATGTGGTGGCTGCATTTGCTGCCCAGCAATGTCATTGTTTTCTGTTGGTTTCATAGCAATATGACACCATTTATACAGAAAATATTGCCAACTAGCACCATAAACGTTGTTTGTTGTCCGTCTGCTCTCTGTTGGCGAAGAGTATCATTCAGAGGACTCAGATACCCAACTTCAACCAAGCACTTTACTTGCATAACCCAGAAGCTGCTCTAATCAATATTTTGTATCTTTGTATCTAATGCTTTGTATCTTTCAAAACAGTAAAAAGAAAAGCTCTGATACTGGACACTACCTGCCCAGAACCAAGACTGACAGAGTTAGCGGCGAGCAAGTTAAAGTGTTAGCGATTTCCCTCAGGAACCAAAACAGAACTGTGAGAAAAGTCTCACTTCATTACGCTTTCAGAGCGATAATGCTGATTAGTAGGAATAATGGCACACAAACACCTGTTAATTAGTGAAAAGGTTTATTGAGGGGTCAATTAGTGCAGGGGGTTAAGAATGAAATTATGCATGTGCGTCACTTACCTCTGTCTCCTCTGCAGGGCAAACGGCTAAAAGAGTCCTAAGGGGATCTGGCAGCATTTAAAGGTGTCGAGAGATACCATGTGGAAAATTAGTAGGGGGGTGGTGAAGCGATGTGATGGGGATTTTATTCGATATGGATGCATCGTGTTTACTGAGATAAGATGTATATGTATTTTAAGGTATGGATGGTTAATTTAATTAGGATAGGAAGATGCCCCTGGGAAGGTGAAGGTGAGCAGAGAGCCACGAGTGTACGACAAATCCACGTGTAGGTTCCGGCATAATGATGACTGGTTGATGTCTTGTTTGTCTTGAGAAGAATAAAAGATCGATGATTGAACTCCACCTCTGTCTCAAGTCTCATGCCAGAGCAATTGGCCGGGATTGGGTCACCACCACAAGAACTATAAAAGGAAAAGAATGAATATAATAATTGATGCGTAAATACACGATAGTTTGCCAACATGTCGACCACTGCTGCCCCCAACTGGCAAAAAATAAAAACAATCTAGAGGGTTGACCTTACCCACGGTGTAGCTGTCATTTTTATCATCTTTATTTGCCATAACCTCTCATCGTTCTTTTGATGTCATGCACTGATGTAAAAACGTAATAATAGCAATGGGGTGCCATGGTAGCGTAGAGGTTTGAGGCACCGGCCATTCTAGTCTTGTTGCATATCATTCCCCATTTCTCTCCCGTCATTTGCTGACAACTCCCTGATGTCAAATCATTCATAACAGTAGAAAATACCAAAAATAACACACTATACTATTGAGGTTATACAATAGTTTACAAAATCAATATTCACTCTGGAAATACTGTATGTTTGCCAATGCCTTAAAATGAGGAGAAATACTACTCTAGTATAACTTGACTCAACTAAACCACTAACCTTTGAATGAAACAAGTGGAATTCTAATGACGACCTTAATAATAACTTTATTAAGGAAAACAAGATTTGAACAACAATTCCTTGACTTGACACGAAGGAGAGTATTTTTGCTTTCAAAGTGATTTCTTAAAATTGAATGAGATTACAAATTAAATCTATTATAAACCATATTGCTATTTCATTTGCAATGTCATGATGATCTGAACATCTGGTAAGGGCCCCAGGTCTTCTCCCAGTTGGACTCGGCCAGTGATGTCTGGAAGACATCCTAATGAACGGAACAGCAGATTTACTCTGACAACCTGCACAGGAAACCCACTTTCTCTGCTTGGAACTGGAATTTCATTCTTTTGCGCTGTGACCAAATGAGTGACATCATGTGCAGCAGTGGACAAAATGAGTAGCTGGGATAACAGGAAAGGACCTGTTATCACTGAAGCAAGCGCCACGGTAAGTCACTGGATTGGAGACAATATTGTGGAGACACAATAAAAAAAGGAAGCGTGAAACTAAAGATTGAAGCTGAAACAGAACATAGAGTCAATCACAAAGCACGTTTTTTCCACCGCTGACTTCAGCCCTCCACCCGGCTCCTTTCACTCCAACAAAATGGACCCCCATCGTACGAGCGACAGTTACGTTTTTAAATTGCGGACGTTACTTCAAAGAAATCAAACAGTCTGTCTTCTGTCCTGTCTCTCTATTCTGCCCATTTCTCTCTCTGTATGGGCTCATTGGGCCCCGATTGGTGTGTGTGTGTGTATATGTGTGTGTTTCTGTGATAGTCTCTAATGGTGATAAGGGGTGATTTGAAGTGTGTGTTGGGACGTGATTTCACACCCAGCAGCCTTATGGTCTCATCAGCCACCACATCGGCCAAATGGCTTGTGCGAGTTGAAGACATTGTTTGCCTAGTGTGTGTGTGTGTGTGTGTGCGTGTGTGTGTGTGTCTGAGTGTGATTGTGTGCTACGGTGCCCACATTAGCCGACGTGGTGCTTGCTTGACCGCGTCCTTCTGTTTGTGTGTGTTTGTGGTTATTTGTATGTGTATATGCCTCTGTGCGAGTGTGTTGTTCCTCGCTCCCTCATTTGCATGCTCAAACAGGATTAAGTGTATTGAGAGAATCAGCAATAAACAGTTCTTTGACAGGAAACAAATACGGCAGATTAGCATTGCAGATCAGATAACCTCAAGAAGGGAAGCTAGCTCACACACACCCTGTTAACGCCTTTGTTGTGTGTGTGTGTGTGTGTGTCTGACCAAAGTAAAGCAGGAGTTGTGCTTCGGTGTCAATGTGCTGAGGAACCACAGCTGGGAAGGTCAAAGGTGAAGCTCCTCAAAAATGTAGTCACAGTTTTGCGACTAAAGCAGTTATGGAAATACCACGTGGAGAAGTGTGATCGGTCAGCTTGAGCTTTGTTTCTGATGATGGTGATTGTTGGTACTGAAGACATCATGCATCTCTAGCTAGCAGAGCCATTTCCACTGCAAACATTTCCACTGTTGCTCTAGATCTAGAAGTGAAATGAAGGTAATCCATTCCTGTTCATCCCTGATGATCAGTTTTTTTCTGACTGTTAGCAGGAAATAAAAAAATAAAAAAGTCATTTAGTTTTTTTCATGTAGATCAGTTCTTCCGTACACACATCAACAGGTTCCCCTGCACTTCCAGTAGTCACCTCTGCAGTACTCAAATACCCGGTTCAACTCTCCAGTCTTTGCCAGGTCGTATGCTCGTCTACGTGGTAAACGTTGCATAGGCCTCGTAGCGCTCTAGTTTGACGTCCAGTGTGTTCTCCTGTGCTACAGAGCTCACCATTGTCCGGTTAACAGCCTTCTTCTCGGCTTCAGCCAGCCTGCTCTGTCCTGCCTGCCCTGACGACCAGTGGGATTTTCCTGGCTCATCACTGTTGCCTCTTTTCCAGCTCCTCAGCCATCTCCTCCTCAATCACCACCGTGCTGCAATAAACCTGTGTGAAAACTATCTTAGTTTCGTGTTCTGCTTACTGGGTTCACTTTGCCTAATGAGGCCACATCTTTCAGACTCTGCATACCAACTTTGTAATGCACACTGCCATAAATCTGTTGCCCAATTTCAGTTGACCCTGCTGACATCATCAGGGCTATTTTGTCAGGCTTCGGAGCGCTGCCTCCAGAGACACAGAACACACTGAGCAAATGCTTTCACGGGCGGAGTAATACTTATCCAGACAAGGAAACTGAACCGCATGTCGGTTAAATGCCCTTTTAATCATTTTTTTAACCAAAGATTAATTAACCAACCAGAGCTGTGAAATTTATTTTCTCTGTTTGGTCATCTGGCAAATGAAATCTGACAAGCAGTGAAATTATGTGTGCGTGCATGCTTCTGTTTGCATTGTATATACACTGACGCATGGGTGGTTACCTCTGCTTGCGTGAGAAGACATGCATATGTATGCAAATGCCTCACTGCTTGTGTGTCTGTAAATCTACCATTCACTGATTAGTTCTGTTTTGGTCTCCACCATCTCCTTAGGGGAATGTCTGGCTCTGCTAAATGCTCCACTAGGATCACCAGCTAGTCGAAAACTTTGTCTGTCTGCTAACTGGTGCTGGGCTGGAAGTGCACAGTGGGTTTGCCAGAGCTTGTTCTTCAAAGAGAGCTGCCCGCTGCAGCCGGAAAAACGGCTGGCAAACCAAAACAATGAGCTGAAAGATGCTAAAAAGCTCTATAGATCTGAGGAGACCAGTCCAGTGATAATTGTCTGTTGGTTCATGACGACATGTGACGCCATTCACAGTACACACAGTCATTTGATCCAATGCTGATATAAATATATTGATTAGTGCAGCTTTTAATACACCATTGAAAATATCCCCTGGGCAGGTTGTCCTGTCCTGCTGGATTGCTGTTTGTATCCACAGCTGTCAGTAATAGGATTTAAATTTTTGTCATTTATTTTAATTTTCTCTATTCACATGCATGGGTCCTCTGGCACAATCCGCCCCTGTGTACGATGATAGTAGAAATCATAGGTTTGTTAAAGGATCTGAAGAAAGCACAAAAGTCAAAAATGCTCGCCAAACATCGATAATGAGCCTGAGCCATTACGATTACATTAGCAAGAGAAAAATCTAAAAATTTTAAGACTGCAGTCCAACCCCCCTCCCCCACATTTGGGACTTTTTCAGTGAGTAAGTCATCACAAGCCGCAGGGACCATAAAATGATTTTAGCTGGTAGAATGCAGCTCACATTTCAGAGGTTATCGAGCATATCATAAGGGTGCACAGGAGAAAATCCAGCTTTAAACTCTGTATCATCGCCTCGCTGCACTCTCTTCTTCACCTCAGCCACCACTTCCATCTTCATTGCCCTCATCATTTTACCCTCAGTCACCGTCCTCTCCCCACTCCATCCCACCAGTGCACTCTATCATCTCCACCCATCATCCTTCCTGAGCTGGGCTTCAGACAATGTATCAGGTTGCTTTTGAGCTGTTGCATACTATTTAGGGCTCGGGTTGGGTTCGGGGGTGGTTAGTTTTGAATGTGATTTATTCAGAAATTGCTCGCTCAAATTCGATATCAAAAGCAACTTTGAAGAGAGAAAATTACAGAATATCATACCTTGTGTATCCTTTCTTTTAGTGTTATATTCATATGGTGTACATCTGATTTCATGAATACACTGATGTCAGGAGCTCAATTTTTGTTCATTTGAAAACTGTACATGCCGTATAATATGTAGCATTCAAGGCATTAGATCTAGGTTGACAGATTATTTGTCATTTATCTGTCTTACCTTGTGGTTACTTTACTCGACAGGGTGATAACGCCTGGGAAATTGTTTAACGTTGATATTATTTAGCTTTTATATATTTCCATATCTTGGACATAATGCAGAAGAAATGTATCTTAGTTTTAACACCTACAGAAGGATCTACCCAGGATTTCATTGAATGACATCTTTTACAGTTACCTATTCTTTATTCTGTTAAGACTATCATTGAAGGTTTTTCTCAGTTCTCCAAAGGAACGTTTGCTATTATCCTAACTGCTATTAAAATGTGAAATCCTTCATATATTTTGATGAGGTTTCAGTCAGAGCCCAAATCAGAAAAACATTTTCAGAAGATTCTTTAGGAAAAAGTTAAGTACCTGCATTGTCATATTTGATATCACTAAAAATGTATTTCAGACTTCAGTATGAGTGAACAATTATTTATTGACATAAGAACTATAAAGATGATGAATGTAAAGAGCATCCCCTAAATGTCTGTTTGTCTGCCCTGCGATTGACTGGCGACCAGCCGAGGGTGTTTCCCTGCCTCTCGCCCAATGTTAGCTGGGGTTGGCTCCAATCCCCCCCGCGACCCTTCGGGATAAGCAGTATGGATAATGAATGAATGAGTGAATGAATGAATGTAAAGAGTCATTGGAGATTAGACCCCATCATGAAGTCATGATATTTTAAGGGGGGCAGTGAAGCAGTGAGTAGCAGGCTACCCCCCCCAATGGAGTCTCCTGACACAGCCTTACAGGTCCAATATTGATACTGAAGTCCAGTCGAGTAAGGTCCTCATTGTTGATCCGGGCCAGCCGCCCAGAGATCCCCAGTCGGCCTCTGCACTGCCTCCGGACCGTCCGCCTGACAGTCCCCTGCACTGTCCCTGGTTTCCGGTACCTTCCATCCCTTGTGGAGGGGGGATGGTCATGTTGGTTGTGTTGGTTCATTGCTCCTGCCTGGCATTCTGTCTTTTCCTCCATGGACTTATCCTTGTTGTTTTTGGACTGCTTCATGAAGACTCCTCGTGTTTTGTGTTTAGTCTGGGATTTATGTACCCACCAGCCTTACCTGTAGTAAGTGTCTTTTTGTTCTCATTTAATAAATAATCCCAACTACTCCTGCTGTCTGCACTTGGGTCCTTCCACTGCCTGCAACCCCCGAACCGTTACAGTTTTATCTACACAGGTGGCCTTGGGTAGGTGGAGGGCTGGAATGTCTGAGTGCGGGGCTTTGCTGTAGCTCCTCCAGAGTGGCACGTTCCATTGGGTCTCTGGCCAGACACATGTGCAGCAAAGCCTTTGCCTCTGAAAAGCAAGAGAGGAAGCAGGAGATCCTATGAAAAAAATTAATAAATCTGAAAAATATACTTTCTAGTATGAACCTGTGTGTGTGTCTTACCTGTGGACAGTTGACTGTTGATTTTAATGTGGTTGTTTGTGAAGCCCATGGTGGTAAAACACTCATGTCCACTCAGCAACGAATAAAAAAGTGCGCCCAGCTGCCAAACAGTGGTGGGACAAGCCGAGTATATATGACAGTCACACCACTCTGGAGGGGCGTATGCAGGAGTACCTAGTGCACATAGCAACAAAGGAATGGAAGGAGACAGAGAGATGGGGGGGAAGAAATAATCTGTTTAAACATGAAAGTTATTATTTCAGAGACTGACCAATGGGTAAAGAAGCCAGATATCATACCACAGAAGAAAAAGTAGGACATCTCCGTTGAGAAGCTGCCACAGCCAAAGTCGATCAGCCAAACTCTTGGTACACCAGACTCTAACTGAACCAGGACATTTTCTAACTTGATGTCCTGGTGAAAGACGCCCTTGGTGTGCATGTGGATGGCTGCGTCCACCAGCTGCCTCAGGATCATCTGAGATAGATAGAGACAGAGTGCAAAAGTCTATGAAACAATATAATGATGATGATGATGATGATGTGACGTTGCAAATTATGGCAGTAATATACCAACAAATGAGCTCCATGTAATTTTTTACATATGAACCCAGATTCTCCCTTAAAGACGGTTCACACCAGCATTTGAAGCAAAAACTAAATATTTTAATTTCAGTGCACCAATAAGCACCAACTGTTTTGCAAGAACTGGATGAAGTTTGCTGTGCCACTTTCTGGTGTGACCAGGCCTTTATAGTGCGCAGTGTGAATGTAAACACACCAAGTAAAAATCTGTGATAAATACAACTTTTCAGCTTTGGTTTGAACAAGATCAAACCAGCTAACACACATAAACACAGTCACTGTGATGTTTCGTACCTTTGCCTCACGTTCATCCAGGGATCCTCTGTGGGCTTTACGGTACCTGAAGAGGTCCTTGGAGAGGACTGGTCTTTCCATAACCAGTATTAACTCCTGGTCCAGAATGTACCAGTCGAGAAGGGACACCGCAGCGGATTGTCCAACAGATCCTGGTAGGCCTGCAGTTTTCAGCATCAAGGCCACCTCCAGAATGATGTTATACTCCTTCCCACTGTGAATCTAAAGAAAAGAAATGCATACATACCAAGTGGTAAATGATCTGCTATACGTTCCAACTGCTTTGAGAAGGGTAAGCAGAGTAACAACCCATTTCACCCCCTTGGAATTATAACGTTCCATCTGCCATTCTGAGTGAGATATTGAGTTTCAAAGTTTTTGCATTCCCAGTAGTTGATAGAGATAGCACCTTCTTGTTTTTTAAATAAAAGGTCCAGAAATTCATATAATTTAGTTTTAATTTATAGTTGGTGTTCGACATCAGATCAAATGACTCACCACTTGTTGATACCTCACATTCTTTTTGGGAATGTGCTTGATGGCCACCTGCAAGACAATAATACAGGTAATTTGGTTGTTATTTTCTGAGGATTAGTGAATCTTCATAATGAGCGAGCATGTGTTTGTAAGACTTACTGGTAAAAAGTCTGATATACGGAAGCCGTCATACACGCAGCCGAAGCATCCTGAGCCGACCCGACCAAGCTCATGGTACTTATACTCAAATTCACCTAAAAAAAGATTTTTATTTTAGTTTTTATTACTTTTACACTTGTAACCCGCCCCCTTCCTATGTTTGAACTAATCCTTTATTCTTAACCTTATCCCTGAATCCAAGCCTAAGCCTGAAGGGGCCCCTTTATTTTATTGATAGATAACTTCATTTAATTGACTAAATATATTTGAACTCTATCAACTTACCTCTGCTTGTGCTTCCTGAGGAGGACATCTCATAGATTTTCTCCTCCTCAGTTGCGTTCTGCCTGACGCCATTGTCATCGTCTTTCACATTCTCCTTCACTTCAACTCTGCATCCAGTAGCCTTAAACTTATTTAACTTCGCCAAGACCTCCATCACTGACATCACACTGGATTCAGTGGTGTCTGTGTTGCTACACCTTCCCTTTGTGTTGGGTGCCTCTTCATCATCACCAACCCTCGTCTTTCTCACACTGACATCATCCTGCATGCTGTTGCAGGGGTCAGTGGAGTGGCTGATGTTGCCTCTACCCCAGACCTTCTTCCTGGGTGATCCTGCAGCATCAGTGTCCTTTCTTTTTCTCTTGACCTGCAGATTCCTATGCATGTTGTTCTCTACATGAGTAAAAACAACAGTGAGCAACATTTCTTGACTGCATGCAATCAAGTTTTTCTTTTCAGTTGAACTTTGTTTTTGTTAAAACAAAGCACCGGCTTGAGATGCATGATGATGGTCACGTACTCAGATTGACTGGACAAAGAAGAAGACTCATAGAATGAACACATAGTTCAGTAGTACAGATAGATGAAGCCAGCAATGTTACAGATTTCACACCTGAAAAGGGTTATAGTGGGAACAAAACTCTGAATTAACTGTCCATCTGCTGTACACAAACAGTAGACCCTATATAAAAGATCATTTGCGAAATACATTTACATGGTTCAATGGTTGCACATTCAATTAGGAAGATGGATATTTGGCCCTCAAACGTACAAGATCCCACTCATAAATACAGTATATATAACTCAAATCATCTTAAATCAGCATTAACAGGAACAGGCAAGAGAGTCATTTTGCATATTAGCCTAATAATGGTGTGTAGGAATTTTATTCATATCTTAGCAGTGAATATGGAAAAATTGTTTTGAATATCTGTATTTTTGTATTGTCATATTTAGGTAAATTAACTGAATTTAAATTTCAATCAAGCCACACGGCACAGTCAGACACATTTTCAGGATTTGAAAAAACACAACATGGTAAATGGGCTCTTTCTTATATAGCGCTTTTCAACCGAAACGGTTCCCAAAGCGCTGTAACAGTAATCTATGTTAGAACAGTAGTCTAATTTGACTCTGAGCTGGAACTGGAGGCACTTCACACTTACCCTGAGTTATCAACTCTTGGGTAAATGCAGAAGACATGGCGTTGTCCAAGTGTCAAACAAAATTATTTGAAGACATTAACACCTGCAGATATCTGAAGAATGTGCACTGATACAGAGTCAGCCTGGGTTCTGAGGTTTAACAAACTGCTGATGGGATACATGGAATGTGATGTCATAATTGTGACACATTAAAGGACCAAAACTATGCAAATTAGCAGTTTAAAGTTCAAAACCAACAGGATTTATTTATTTCCAATTATTTGAGGTGTTCAGTTATTATTTCAACCTGTGTGTGTGTGTGTGTGTGTGTGTGTGTGTGTGTGTGTGTGTGTGTGTGTGTGCGCGTGTGAGATCTGTTGCACCCAACCACAGTAATTAATGCGCTCATTGGTCCTCCCATAAAGTCCCATCCCAAGAGTCACTTTGTGTTTTAAAAGTAAATTCAAAAAATGAGTTTGAGAAAAACACACCTGCATGTTATTCACTTTATTTAGCTCTTGTTGCCAGAGCGACTATCAGAGATGAAATACCATATACAAGTACCTTTGGGCAGTCAGCCTTTTCCTATCGAGCAGCACATACCTGGAACACTATACCCACAGAACTGAGGAACAGCGCATCTCTCACCTCTTTCTCCAAATCTGTAAAACTGGTTACTGAACAATCAGACGTGCTGTCCTAATGCCACTGTCTTAGTATTTGTCTGTATTTATGTGCTTCTGTCTGTGCTTGTGTATGTTTTACTGAATAACAGAGAAAAAGCTTTATTTAAACAGTGTTTCAGCAGCTACACTCATGATGCTCTGCACTCTCGTTGATGACTGATAACATGAAAAGTGCAAGGTGTCAGCTCCAATCGCTCAATGCAATGATAGGATTGGTTCACTAAGCACACACACGCACAGATGTGTGCACATGCATGGACACGCAAGCATATACACATAGTATTAATTGTATATGCACACACTGTTAGTGATAGGATCAAGCGTGTGTGTGTGTACAGATGAGTTCAGACTGTTTTTTTAACCCTGACCTGAATAATAAGCAGTGTTCATGTGACCACTTCGTTGAGACCCGACCCACCTGTTTTGCATCAAGTCCCACCCTACTGGTCTGTGATTGGCTAGCTTGTTAGTTTGACACATCAGTCATACCTGCCAGATTCAAGCCCTAAAAATCAAAACATCAAACATGTTATGAGGATGACTGTCATCTGTACCAACTGCCTACAACTTAAATTTAGTCCAGCTGTTATGTCCTCACTTTCAATGATATTACAATGAATGAACATAATCCAGAGATTGTATAGGCACTGTTTTTGCTCCCTGTCACCATCTATTACAGCAGCTGATGATAATGTGAAGAGATTATTTCACTGTCTTATCATCACAACTGCAATACCTCAGAGAAACCTCTAATAGCGGCTGTGGCTGAGAGGGTAGTGCGGTCGTCCATTAATCGCAGGGTTGGTGGTTCGACCCCAGCCCCTGCTGTCCACATGTCGAAGTGTCCGTGGGCAAGACACTGAACCCCAAGTTGCCCCCGGTGGAGGCCAGCATGGCAACTGTGTCCCCATCGGTGTGTGAATGGGTGAATTAGACTACTGTTCTAACTTAGAATACTGTTACAGTGCAATATAAGAAAGAGTCCATTTACCATTTAATAGAATTACAAAAGAATGCATTTACAGGTTATGAACTGTGTTGTATTGATTTAGCCCACACAAACAATACTTTAATTTAGAGATTAACTAAACACAGGGTCTCTGATACACACACACTCCCTGCTAGAACACGATCCTGTGTCATGCCCCTTGTCTGGACGCTTGTGTGCTTATTTGTCTTTGGTTATATCCTTGAGTTTTTCCTATGTCTTGTCCCTGTCTGTGTGCCTGTGTTTACATGGGTTTTGTTACTTGTGTGGTTCCAGGGTCTTGTGTTTCCTGTTTTAGTTCTCCTGTGTCTGCGTTGGTGTCCTGTCTCTGCCTCCCTCGTGTCTCCTTGATTGTGTCAGCGGTTTCACCTGTTCCCTTGTGTTCACCTGTGGTCCATCCCCTCGTTAGTGTCCTGTGTATTTAAGTGCGTTCAGGTCGCTGTGTCCTTGTGGCGTCATAGTCTGAGTTTTCTGGAGTCTATGTCTGAGCTGTCGCTGTTCTATTGGTCAAGCGTCTTAGTGTTTTCTGTTACCGGGTTTTTCACTTACGTCCAGCCAACTACTGTTTTGTAAGTGCTCCCTGAGTTGCTTCCTTATTAAAAACTCTGTTCCATCCCGGCTGTCTGCGCTTGGGTTCCTCCGTTCCTCCTCCACCCACACTCGGTCCTGACATCCTGCTTCTGGTTTTTAACCATATTTCATTTCTCGTTCTTTATTCTATCATGCCCTTCTTTGTTAATCCCTCGACAGACAAATGTGTGCATACGTGGAAATTTAAGGTGTTTATAGGCTCATCTACATTATGTGTGTGTGTGTTTGCCCACCTTTGGAACACACTAAAGAGCTGTTTGTGTGAGTGAGTGTGTGTTTGTGTAAGTGTGTTTTCACATGCTGTTGTTCTAGGTATTAGAATGAAATCAAGTGTGAAATAAGCATTTCTGTCTCTGGAGTGTAGCTGTGGGAAGTCCCCTCTTCAACGCATCACACATGTTTATCACCTAACCCTCCATCTGCTGAAGCTAACATTTGGTGGGCATATCATGATGGATATACTGCTGATGAATGGGCACACTGAAGAGAGCGTGGGGGTATCATAGATTGCATAAACCCTTTTGTTTTATCTGCTTATAAGACAAAAACAGACAATATCAAGTGCATCTGTATATGTGCAAAGCCTGTGTATACCCAGTGACCCAATGCAGGGTTCAAAATATGGGGCAGCTCCCCAGAAATCCTCATTTGAGAAATTTAGGGGGCTAGAAAATATAGACTAGAATAGAATATATCCTTAATGTCTCTCAGCTCTTGGTTTTGGTTTTCTAGCCCACAGCTTTACAGTTTTGGTTCAGTCTCACTGCTCTCATCAGCCTTATTTTCAGCAGAAATGCTGTAATAATCCCAGTGTACGATATCTGTCCCAGCACCAAACTGTACGGACAAAGTGAGCATGTAGCTGGTGAATATCATGGAGCATTGTTGTATAGTTGTGAAAAAAGGATTAACACTCCTTTGACTTGTTATTGGGGTTCATTTCCTTTGTTGTGAGTTGTGTTGAAGACAAGTGAACACTGGGTGCAGCCTAAAACTGACGAAATTAGTGATAAACCCACAATAGGGCAAGGGCAACATTTAAGCAAGGCTTAAAGATTTTATTTCCAGACACGACTTAGATAAACTGATCCATGCTTTTATTTCCAGCAGAGTGGACTATTGTAATGGCCTCTGGTCTGGTCTTCCTAAAAATGCAGCTGCTAGACTTCTATCGAGAACAAAGAGAACTGAACACATTACTCCCATCTTTAAATCTTTACACTGGCTTCCTGTTACCTATAGAATTGATTTCAATGTATTGCTGCTAGTTTATAAATCCCTTAATATCTTTGGGCCTAAATATATTTCTGATCTTATTAAAAGATATAAACCCAGTAGGGCAGTTAGATCATCAGGAAATAGTCAGCTGGTTGTTCCTCGATTTGGAACTGAACTGAACTGCATATAGATGGAATCAACTACCTGATGATCTTAAATGTGCCCCAACCCTAGTTTCTTTTACATCCAAATTAAAATATCTGCTGTTTTCCTGTGCTTTTTGTAAATTTATCTTATATAAAAAAATTTAAATATTTCTTTCTCATTGTATTTTAGTGTGTTGGAGTTTAATTTCTTCTTGTAAAGCACCTTGAATTGCCTCTGTGTCTGAAATGTGCTATATAAATACAGCTGCCTTGCCTTGCCAATAGTGAAATATTTTCCTAAAGTTCTGGAGGAAATTGTAATGTTAAGTCAATAGCCTGATTCACCTTTCTGAATCCTTCAACTCCACCTGTAATCAGTTCTGCCAACTCGAGTTGACTGCTTATTGTATGCTTTGCATTCTGCTCAGATTCATTCACTCATGTGAACCAAAATCCCGACGCCATATTTGTTTGTTGTCTCCTTGCATCTCACGCCAGATGCAGACTGGACCGGAGCTAGACTGACTGATGTGGGCTCCGAAATGAATGTTTTCCCGTTTCGCTCCACGTCATGAGGGCGACCATCTGCCCTCAGATGATTGCTGTTGGTATAAAGGGATTCTGTAAACTTCATTTTTCGCAGTTGTATTTAGAGTAACATGTCGGATGTGATGATTAAAGCTTTGAGAGTCTGGAAATCTTTGGTTTAGGTACTTTGAAAGTGCTAGACAAGTGCTTGAACTTTACTCTACTTTAAAAAGCTGTACAAACTCTGAAAGGCAAGTGTGAGACTTTAAGCATCATACCCCTGTCAAATTTAGCTTCAAACATTGATGCAACAATTCAGCAATAGTATAACAATACTGTATGATACCATCCCATTTCTCCTGTGATTGGAGTAGAAAAATCAAATCAAATCTGGAAGAATGTTCCAATGAAGGGTAATGAGAATATGGTAGTAAAAGTACAGAACTGCGGCCACTTACACCCCAGATTGCAATTTCCAGCCCGTCAGTACTGACAGTATTTGCAGTGGGTTATATCTTTAATCCCCAGCTGTGTCCCTGAGGGCCGGCCCTCCAACACAACACTGGATCTCCATTAGCTGAAACCTCCAGAGGAACGTTGTGGCCTCACCTTGCCCCAAGGCTCTGCTCCAGTTTTCAGGACAAAGACACTTGTCAGCATCCGCATTCACCCAAGCACCTCTCATACATAACACAGTTCCTCATTCAAAACACACACACACACACACACACACACACATACACAGAGCCTCACAAGTGGGTGGAATGTACTGTACGTTTTTAAAATTCCTGCCCCTCTCTTCTTAATCTCGGCGTATTTGTTTGAATAATAATAGCATCCATGATGCTGCAGGGGAAATGTTACCTGCCAACGAGCCCACGTTTTTGCTCAGGCAAACTGCAACACACTCCTATTCGGAAATTTGGACGCATGCTACTGCACACAGTGTGCCAATGAGAGGTGACAGGGCTGTAAGTGATTAATTTCCACTCTGAAGCACAATATCTAAAGTCAGTCTGCTGCTGATGAATCCATCAACATCAGACACCACAAATTTAAAATCCCGGTGACTCACACTTTCCCCCATGTCTTTGTTTCCTCGCCTCTGTTGGACCCCCCACCTCTCCTCCTCCCCCTCTTCTCCAGCTGTTAAATCAATTAAATGCTCACAGAGGGTAGACTGCCCACTCTCCTGTTGAGAAAAATACATGCAATAAAAGCCGTCTCTGTGCAGAGCCATTGTGCGACGGCAAGGCCGCCATCTTTAATTATGGCCTACACCCCCACCCTTCTCCTCGCTGAATAGAAGTGGGCTGTAGGTACAGACAGCCACTGGCGCTGGAACAGGTTTTTGTGTTTTGCGTTGAGCGAGTGGCTAAGAGGAGGCGAGCTGGTGGATGGTGCTGAGGCTGCAATACACAACGGTTTGAATAGCTGATCGCAGGTTGAAAAGTTAGGTTGTCTTTTAAAGAAAGACAAAAGGTTCCAAAAGGGTCAGAGGGAATAAGGGGAACAAAGTATAATTCCAGGTATAATATACTACATACATATATATATATATATATGTGTGTGTGTGTGTGTGTGTGTGTGTGTGTGTATAATTTTGGTATATATTTATACCTATCCAACCAACAAAACTGAATTAGGAAAGACAGGGTTTTGGCAAAAGAAGAGTGATACAGAGTGTGTGGGAGTGAAAGAAGAGGGAAGGGAAATAAGAGATTGAGCAAGGAGAGACAAGGTTGTTAACTGTCAGTTTTATGGCTTGGTGGAAAAGAAAAAGACAGTGCAAGAAAGGACATCAGTAAAAGCTTAGGGCTGGAGAGAGAAAACATTCAGTAATAAAGAGATGGGGGTGAAGAGCGATAATATCAGAAAGAGAAAGGGAAATGAGGGCGAACAGAGGACCGTGCACCTCCCAGCGCCCTGGGCCTTTAGGGGTGGACCCAGGGCAGGTCTGGGGAATGTGAGGCATGAGTGGGGGGAACAAAGCCGACTACTGTCCCCCAGAGAGAGGCCTTGTTCTGTACAAGAAGTCAGCCGCTCAAATCTATGAATGGATGGATGGATGGCTGACCGGCTGTCTGGATGGATGCTGGTTCCCCGGCTGGCAGGCTGGCTGGCTGGCTGGCTAGCTGGCTGGCTGGCCTGCTTGCCCACAGAGCAGGCATGTAAGGGAACCAGGGCGAGTCTGGGGAATGCAAGGCATGATAGGGGAACAAAGCCGGCTACTGTCCCCCCAGAAAGAGGCCCTCTTCTGGGCTACAGGGCACGAGGAGTCAGCCTCTCTGGGTGGATGGATGAATAGATGACCAGAAAGCAAACCAATAGTTTGAGCGACTACCATGTACACACTTCCACTCAAACCTTGCAGAATCTCATTCGTGAAATAATTAATATTTTAAACAAATCTGTAATGTGCGCAGAAGCATGGATGTGCGTAAATCAGATAGGGGGTTTGATCCAGAGTTTGATCCACAATAACCCCCTTAAAACAAAAAATGTTCTGTCACTGCGACCTCCCTGCACCCAAATGTCCCCATAAAATCAAGGGCAGAATGAATGGCGTTTTAGGTTTTACCAGCTGTAGCCAATTCTATAAATTATCTACAAAATTAAGCTGTTTTCTCCTGAATGTACATCACAAGTCAGTAGTACATATGTGGTCAAATGCTTTTTATAACATTCAAAGAAGAAGTTTATTTATATTTTTTAATACATGTAAGTGTATATATATGCACTCATGCATACCGAAATACACAGAAATTATATTCTCTGTGTCGATACCATTTACTGCACTGCTCCCTCGAACATCTTCCCCTCTGTTAAAGCTGTGTGACAGACTGAATGTAGGACTGTTAGCAAAATTGATTTCTGCATGCTATACTGTATTTAGGACTGTAGGGGTGAATGCAGAGCTCATTGCAGGGCCAAAAACCTGAGTGAAGGCAGATCTCAATGTAAAGCTGAATAATGTAGAAGTGAATGAAGGACTGAATGGTGCAGTTGTGCCCCCCCCCCCACCACCTCTACTGCCAACCCACACTTCTTTACCATACTAAGACGTTCTAATTTTTATTTAATTATAAAATTATATAGATGAAAAATAGGATGAGAAAGTACAAGATATGACACCCCTTTGTCTTTGCCAGGTCTTAATCCATCTGTCCATTCATTCACTAACATGCTTATTCTGTTCAGGGTTGCAGAGGGCTGGATCTTATCCAGTACACTGGGTTAAAGGTGGGCCACAGTCTGTAGAGGCCATCGATCCATCATCGGGCTAAGTCAAGTCATTTTACTTACAAAGTCAATTTAAAACCAACACAAGCTGACCAAAGTGCTTTACCAATTTCCAAAGAAAGGTTATAATATGTACAAGAACATTCATCATGGATATAGAAGACATGGTGGGACATAGAAAAGGAAATTAGAGTGCTCCAAAAGCAAACAAAAATTGCCTTTAAACGCAAGTTTCAACTGTGGGGGGGCTCCTCTGTTATCTGGGGGGAGGTTGTTCCACAGTCCAGGGGCCATGACAGCGAAGGCTCAATGCTGCTGCCAACATCTTAGGGTCAGATCACCTCAGAGATGTGGAGGAGGCCTTCGGGTTAAAAGCAGTGGTGTAGGCGGTGGGTGGGTAGGTTGGCCTTACATCTCCACCAGCTAAAATTGATCTTTGTGTGGCTACATTTGAAAACAGTCCTGTGTTGAGGTGTTTACTGGAATAAAAGAGCCTTTCAAAGACACACGCATACCACATTACTCTCTTGTGATGTTTCTTTGCACCAACATGGACAACATGGCTTTGCTGGAATGTTCTGAAACCAACGTTGGATAAAAAAATGATAAAGGTTGTTCACAGACCAAGGAATTACTGCTCAGAAACGATGTGGGGTTATAGAGGGTTTCAGACCCTCTGACAAGGACTTCATTTAACCCCTTGGCAATGCTTGTGAAGGTGGAAAACACTTTGGTACGTAGTATAAACTGTGCTTTGAGACTTATCCTCAATTGTGTGAGAAGGGGATCTTGAACTTATTGCTTTGCTCAGGTACGATCTATTTTGCAAACCATGTACAAATGGGAATGTTGGGAAAATGTCTGGACATAAACTTCCCCATGTGTGGTGGAGTTCATTTTGATAGAACAACCACAATGGATGTAGCGTAGTGAGAGAGGCAAGGGGGTTCTTTGTCACAGACTATAGCTATGGGCTGAAAATGCATGCATTCATACTAAAACTCCCTAGGTTTGTTCTCCAACCAGTTGGAGCAACCACCTTTTCACCACGACAGCAGAACTTCAAATTGCCAGTGTTACCATGGTTATCTCAGGTATTTCCATGTTATTAATGCCAAATGTGCCAATCACATTGTGGTATGTCACCCCTTCATTATCCTACCCAGAGTATGTTCTCTCTCTTGCTGTTTCTAGTTTTGTGTTATTGTCTCAATCCCTCACTCATCCCCACTGAATCACTTTGTCTTTTGTCTCGCTGTGTCTGTTTATTCAGCGCGTTCTCCAAAGCACTGTGATTTGAGCTGCTGTGATTGAAATTGGAGCTGGGGGAAGACTGAGGTACTTCAGTGATGGCAAATAGAAAATCAATTTTTTCTTTTTTTAAGAAATTGTGGGGAAAACAAGCATTTCTGGGCCCATTTCCTAAAGTCAATTTAAGTTGACTAGTCACACTCAGACACAGAGGCAGCTGCCGCCAGTACAGAATGTCATTATGTGTTCTGTAAACCAGTGTCACAACATTTGGTAAAATGAATAAAAACTCAGAGCACAGGTTGCATGTTGTGGCAGAGTAAAAGTCGGAGATATTTTGCCTGTATTGGATTCAGTCACAGTCGACTATTTGGAGAGTTACTTCCGTTTCAACCAGTATTATTAAATAGTAACAATTAATTTACTCTTTTAATTTAGAGGAGGGCAAAAATTTTGGTATTAAAAATAAATGTCTGTAGGCTACTGTGTCCAGTCAGGCAACCACAACTGTAGAGTGCACAAAGAACTGAGCCAAGAAGTGCTTAGCACGACTAGCTAGTTAGTTAGCAGTGTTGGGGCATTACAGTACTAATCTTACTTTCCCCAGTAACGAGTAGTGTAATAAATTACGAATTCAATTTCAGTAACAATATTAAAGCTGCAAGCAGTGTTGAGCGGGCCCTCGCAAAAGTGCGCATGTCACGGCATGTACCCAGCAGCCGCTGCTTGGCGAGCGGACCTTGGACACTGAGAGCCCATACTGCTTCTCTTTCTCTCCCCTGTCTCTCTACCTCCACCTCTTGCAGAAAATGTGACAGAAAATATCGGTAACAGTAACTTCAACTTAATGCAATATAACTGACTTCCTGTTTGGCGTACAGCAGGGGTGCCAACACTTTTTCGTTATTTTGGACATGATACATAAGCCTACAAAATTTGGTGTGTGTACGTGAAATGGGCCACAGGGGCTTGTTCGCCAAACGTTTGTAGGGGGCGCTATGGAGCCATTTTGCCACACCCATGCTCAAGACCCATAAATTATCTGATTTTTCCCCACTTCTGATGCACGTGCAATGTTTCATGACTTTTTGAGCATGATAAAGTCCTCAAAAATGCATTTCTTTTGGACAAAGAATAATAATTCCTTTAGTTTCAATAGGGTCCTCGCAGGGCTACCTGCTCGGAGCAGTGCAAAGTCTTCAGGAGGAGGTTGAGGTGGACAGCTGGTCATACAACGCTAACCAAGGCCACAGGCTTTCTGTTAACAGAATAGTTATAATTGACTAAATGAAAAGACAACTTAACCATATAGTCTGCAGAACAGAAAATGCTCATACAAGTAATTTTATACAATGTGGCATGCGCATATGGGTCATTTTCGAAGGCGATGAAGAATTGCCTATTTTGGTACTGAGGACTTGTTGTGTTGGATCTCTGGATTGTTGGAGGGACAAATTTGCTCTCTTTGTAGATCCTACCATAGAAGAAGTAGACAAATTCAAGGTGGTCCTACGGTAGAATTGCATAATGCTCTTGCGTAAACTTGATGAAGAATCCCAGTGTGCATAAGAAAGTTGCCATATCCTGTGTATCTGGTGTTTTTCAAGGTGTGTCCTGTCCTTGTGCTTTTCTCCCCTTATTTGGTCTTGTTTCCTGTCCTTGTTAGTCTCTCCCCTGTGTCTCTGATTAGCCCCACCTGTTCCCAGTGTTCACCTGTCTCTTGTTTCCCTCATTAGTTCTGTGTGTATGTATGTGCTGTCTCTTTCGGTCCATTGTGGTTGTTGCCCCCTGTCATGGATATTGCGCTGGGTCCCTTCCCTGCTGCCAATATGCCGTGACGTGACAAAATTAGACCTCATTCCAAGGGCCTGGTGAAAGTCATGTAATGGATGACGAGGTACTAAGGGGTGCAAGTTTGGTAAAAAATAAGGACTCACTCAATTCTGTGCAGAATAAAAGAATCCAGCACTATAAAACTATGTTTGCATTTTTGTGGTGCACAGTAGTAATTTAAAAACATTTAATTTGCCTATATTGAAGGTCACATGTAACCTACTAAAAACACATGATCAGTTTATTAGATATTGTCACAGATTAAACTTCCCAACAGTAAATAAAGTAGTAGTACAACTAAAATATTAAATGATTGCTTACATGTTTATGCATCAACACTAATAACGAAGCTGTTAAAATGTATTAAGGTTTACTAAACTAAACTTTAACTTGTAACTGAGTGTTATAGTGCCGTATTTATTTTTCTTAAGCCTTTGAGGGTGGCTTAGACTAGTATTATTTATTATACAGTTATTCATACCTCCAATTAAACTGATATGCAATTAACCAAGTAAACCATGAACAACCATTTGCTGTTACCTTTTAGAGGCTCCTATTAACCGAACCTGCGTGTCTTTGGACTGTTGGAGGAAAGCTGACATCCCAGCTTTACTGACTAAACAATACACGTTGGTGCTTTTGTATACTAGGAATAGCAAGTCAAACAGTAGGTGGACTATATAGAAACCTACTTTAGCTTAAAAAGAAGTTCATATTGTGGCTTGGCTCCAAGTGTGTTTGAAGGTACATGATCACAGGAAAAGAAAGGGGGATACAACACAGAGATGTTAACAAGCCATTTGCTTTCCACTTCTGGTTGCCTTGATGGAGACCAATCAGAAAGAGGCAGAGTGGCCAATCAGAAACAGTAGCCTTGGAAATGGCTAATTTGGCCTGTTTGTCTGCGAGGACAAAGGAAGTGATATTGCAGAGTGATTGCGCCAGCACTGAGCTACACAAACATGCTCAAATGACACCTTGCTTGTTGCCTTCCAACCCTAATTTTCCAGGAGTGTGAGATCTTGATTGCATCGGTGCCAGCAAGAGAGGACGTCTCATTATTACACCAAAACAATCGCCACCTCAGAGGCAAAAAAACAAGATTTTGTTTTCATTAGGGAGCAACTGAGTCACCAGCTCTCAAGTCGAGGCCAGCCCACACACACACACACATGCACATGCACTGAGGCCTCTAGTCTGGCAATTCTATTCAAAAGATTTGTACCTTACTCCAGTCCTCTTAATGAAGCTGTACATTTAGAGACATGACAGCCTATACAGTGCTCCTCTGAGAGCTCCTGCAATGATCCTGGGACCGAGCTGGTTAAATGGTTAATTAACTGATTATTTGCTTGGCTGGAAGCCACAGAGAAATAGGGTAGATGTGGAGAGAGACAAGAAAGCGAGGAAAGAGAGAGGACATGTACAAACGCAAAAAGGAAATTGACCATAGATGAGCAACACTGGGCAGGCAAAAGGAAAATACAGCAATGAGGAAGGGGAGAGAAGAATAAACGGAGAAGAAAACAGGGAGGTTTGATGAGTGAACAAGAGAAAAAAGCTAATATCAACCTTACACTCTCAATAATTGAATTAACAAGTGTCTCATATTTGAGTGAGACCACCATTTTAATCAAAAGTGTTGCTGCAATATAGCTTCCATCCACCAGAGGCAGCACTGAGTGCACCGCAGCAGAGCTAGCACTCCGATGGGTTTGACGTGGGCTGTGTTGGTTTGTATTGACTTTAATGGAAAAACCCAACTCTGACTGGCGTCCAGTGTTTCGGCCACCCAGGCACATGTGGTACGACTGCCTAGGACCAGGACTAAGCTAAACCTGACACCCGCACCTCCATTATAGACTAGTCCAGCAGCTGATTTATGTGTTGCGCCCGTCCTCTTTAGCGATGCAGTCATTACTGGAGTGACAGCATGGAAGTGAACGCATTTTCACTGACAGTGAAAGAATGGATGACGGAGGGCAGGCTAAATGAATGTGGATTTATGCAGTCTCATTAATCTACCGCTTCTGACAACCACCACAATATGGATGTGAGAAAGCCGCGTTAATTAAACTCCAGGCGACATTACTTTGCAATGCACGATTTCTTCCATACAGATAAAATACATGGTTTAAAAAGATGTTTAAAAGTGGAGTTTCAGTAAGAAGACGTATCCATAGGGTACCTAGCTAGCAATAAATCTGAAGTTTATTGTTGAAACCACTGATAACAGCCCAACCCAGTCATTGTGGTTTTGCTGTTGCAGGTGAAAATATGTCTTGCTGTCTATTAAACATTGACTAAAATCTGTGAAAGTGTACCTTTAAGAGTAATCTTTATTTTAATGGCTTTGACTATGTAGCAGGATTTCCTGGACAATACGTAGGTGGTTTTAGAAGTAAACCCCTTTACATACATTACAGTGTTACTGCGCAGACAGTAAATCCAGATTTTTGTCCTCCTCTCTATCATGTCCTCTTGTAATATTGGTCTTATATAGCCGATATCTCAGACTAAGCAGCCATTGGTACTTCTAGTTTGTGATTAGAGACACATTTACATTTTGATGCTAATGATGCATAAATAGTGTCTAGGGAACCTTTGCAACCCTATTCATAGGGCACATAGGTCAAAAACATTTTAAGAAGAAAAGGAGAAGTCTTGCTGCTGTGTGCATGCTGCTACTTCTGCAGCCAGTTCCTGCAAAGCTGGATCCATTGACTCCCTTTAAGCTGTGGCATTAGCCAAAATTCCTCATTCTTGCACAAACTCTTATATTTCAAAAGAAGCAGTGGCTGAACTTTTCATTTCTAAAAATCACACGTTATCCTTAAAAGTGTGGTTCTGCTAAAGGATACACACAAACACGCACACACACTGGAGAGTACAGACAGAAAACCGGGTTCATGTTCAAAGTTTATTCATTACAGTTGATGTAGCTTCTGAGGTCTCCATTGTAACTGATTGAGAGGTCAAAGGTCAGCAGTTAGATCTTCTTGCTGGTTCTCTTCAGGACCACAGATCCGGTTTTGGAGGTCTAGAGGAGGGATAGAAAAAGTAGTACATTTCTAAAGAATTCCAGTGCCTTAATATACTTCAATATATATCATCAACAGAGGTTGTTGTGCTTCAAATTGCAACAGAGTAAGAAAAATGTAAATGGTGACTGTAATAGTTCCTAGAACCCTTTCCCTTGTAATAACTGTATGCGTTTTAGCTTGGGACTGATATCTCTACAGCAAAAGTCTTTAAACATACTGAAATACATGGGCGCCTAGTTAGAGTTTAAAGTGGCGGTGCAAGATTATTGACAGGCAAGGGGAGGTATGGCAGGAAAACGCCATGCGGGGATAATATTACGCCAATTAATTTACGGCTCCTTAAAAACACATAACTCTAGAAGCACAAGATAAAAAGGGCTTCATATGTCAACAGTCATATTATCAATTCAACATTAACATAATCCATAAAGAAAAATGCTGCATTTTGTATTTTGTTGCCTCAGCACGCTTCCAGCAGAAAAGACCGTGGGAATGAGAGGCCAAACGTTTAAAAAACTTAAGATTTCTCCTTAAAATAAGTGCTGGTTGGTGGATCACAAGACTCATAAAACCTCTTAATTCACTGTGCATCTGCATTTGAGGAGTTTTTCGGCCATTACCAAAGAACCTACCCAGTTCGCTGCTTCCTGTTTGGTGCTGGAGAGAGTGCACCTACCTTCCGATGATAATTAACATGTTTGATTTTATTGGAATGATGAAGAAAAGACGGACTTCAGACAGCCCAGACTGAGTTTTATGACCACTTTGCAGATGACTGATTGCGGAACGTTGTCTTTTCTTTTGTGGCAAAGTTGTATGTTCAAAAAGCGCAACTTTCACTCACAATATTCATTAAAAACGGCTACTCTTTAAGCCTTAAAATCTAATATACACTGTCAATTTTTCGACCCGAACTGCATCAAAAGCATAAATTGGAATGGCAACACATTGAACTGAACATTTGGAGAATTTTCTCACACTGACTCAGGTTTAAAGGGTTAAATGGGAGACAGACTCGCTTGTTTGAGACTGTTTTTCTCTTTAGCAAATGCCTATCCCTGTCTGCAGAAATATACCGTTAATGACTAATAATCCCTGCGGGGTGTTGAGTATAATAACTGCTGTCGTCACACTGGGTTCTCAGCACTAAAAGCCTAAGTAAGTGTGTTTACCTCGACGAGCTTGCCTCCGCTGATCTCAGAGGTGTGGTGGTACTTTGGGAAGGCCACGCTCAGCTTGCCTCCCTCCATGTGCACCGTGGCCTGAAAACACAGATTATAATCATTCAGGGAACCATCCTCTACTCCATTTCTGCTGGGTGTGTAATCACCTTCATGGGTTCATATTTCCGCCCCGCACAGCTGGAACGTCACGCTCTGGATTTGCTTCCTACCTTGAATTTCTTTCCCCCGATGGTCTCCATGTCGCACTCCTTGCCAAGGGTGAACTTGTTGGTGACCGTGGCATTTTTGGGGTAGATCTGGGTCCAGGAGAAGTCATCGCCGCTCTGGGTAACCTCTGTGATCAGCTTGTAGTCACGGCCCTTCTCAATGATGTCATTAGGGATACCTAGAGTTTGAAAAGAAGAGCCCAAATTAGTCCAGAAAAAGTCAAATGTACGCTTTGTGTGGCTGAGAAGGGTTTTTGATTCAGTCTATCTCACCGATGAGTTTGCAAAACTCATCATATCCCTCCTGGGTCTCAGTTTCCCATCTTCCAGCGAAGGCCATAGTGGTGGTGTTGGTGGGTGGAGGTGCGAGAACAGATGCTGAGGCAAGCGGATGGAAAAGCAAGGTACTGAGACCAAGACCTCTCCCTGTTCATGTACTGTACACCTCTCACCACCTCCCTCATCTGCATGTGATGACGCCAGAGAGCAATTACAGCTGAAGATGATGACTACAATAGGCTACGAGAGGGCAATAACCCGCATAAACGGGCGTTTATGGAGTCCCCCAGCAGTGAGTAAAATACTGACTGCTCATCGGGGCTAGCTGGTAGCTCACCTCCAGGTCAATGAACTCTCCTGCGACGCCTTTATGGTCGCACCCTCCACTTTTACTGCTGCAGAGTTTAAAATCAAATAAAGAGCTTTAATATATTTGAGGTAGTTTTTTTATCTTATGCTGTGAATGGTCTGATGTGTAAAAAGATCATCATTAACTTATTCAAGGTCTTCATTCATATGTTGGCATTGAACAAATTCCAGAACTCGAGTCCTGTGCACCATTATATAGTAATGACAAAATCTAGTTTCAAAACCTTAAGTATTTACATGTTTGTTGTGCTCAAATGGTACATATTCCTAAATAAAGTTGTGTTTAAAGTATAAGACTGGTGATATTTATTTATTTTTATTACCAAATAACATGAAAAGACCAAAACCAACAATGTGTTAGCCAGAATACTTTCTGACTTCCCTACCCAACTTCCCAGCACTCAGCCACATGCCCACTTACTCCTGCTGACATAAATCTTTAAAAACGGGCCATTAATATATACTTTCATTTTGTACAAAAGCTAAGAAATGTCCCATTGGACATTGTAACTTTTAGCCACAAAAGCTACAATGCACCACTACTCAAACAGGAGTAAGTGGTGCATTTGTTGAGGACTATTTGTAGCAGATTTGGCACACTAGCAAGTATTTAGAGCAAAAAGACACCGTATGTGGAATAGACTCACAATAAACTGCAGTGCCCATGTACATCACAATAAAGGAATATGTCGCCCAGTGTGACGGTGTGGCCTATAAAATGTGTTTCTAATAATTTTTGGACAACAAAGGAGCTCTATGACACAGAGGAATAAGACACTGTACATCAGGCTTTGGGTATACAAACGATTCGTAAGTTACTGACCGCTAACTGAGAACCCGGGGCCAGGCTGTATTATTCCAGCATAGGTGTACTGGTTGGATCCTGAGTGTTTGGACAAAATATACAATGACGCTACCTTTTTATGGTTTGCTGTGTGCTCTGTACTGGGGATGGGTGCGAGTGATAGATTAATCAATTACTAATTGGACATGTACCTGATCATTCTTTTTTCTTTGCTTGACCTTTTTACTTGTTTCTGGAAGTGACATTTGGAAAAGCAAATTGTCGAGGACTAGACTATGCACTAGTAGCGTCCAGTTAATATGACTGGACGCTACTAGTCCAGGATCCCTGGTAGTCAAGCAGCTGGCTGATGAGCGTGAATGAAGCAGCCGATGCCAATCAACTAATGCAGGTCGATCAATGCTCTGCCGGATGCCGGGTGTGTGGGGGGTTAATGGGGGCCCAGCATTTATCCATATTTCACATTCTGTGTGAACAATCTGAAAAACAAATAAAACTTTGGTCTTAAATATATTTTTTCCTGATGTCATTAAAGCTAAGGTATATTTTTATATAATGAACTGAAATTGGCACCACAGAATATATGGAGGTGTAGTATTCCCTACAGATAATTGAAACAGTAGGACGTTGGCAGCAAATTAAATAAAAACAGCAAACCCGGAGACGAAAGCAAGCACTTCTTAAATCTTCCTTTAAGAACAACGCAGTGCACGGTCACACTGTTAAGAGAATTACAGTATACTCTACGCAATAGGTGGCTGAAAATTGTCCATTAAGGTGACTACATAACTGACGCACCCCCGGGCTTTCAAATCTGACAAACTGTGAATAGGTAAAAGCTTTTGATGCTGCACTTAACTTCGATCTCACCCAATACAGCCATTTTCACAGACCACTGATAGTGTTTCTAAGTCAACATGGCCTTGGAGCTCTTTATAGATACATAAAACATCATATTGGCCAACATCCTATAAAAGACACCCACTGTCGCTATCTCCCTTTTTACTGTCTCTCTCTCGCTCTCAGTGTGCTGAAGTGCACAGATGGAGTTTAAAAAAACCACTTCTCATCAGATTTAACACGCTAACCCCCCCCCCCCCACACACACACTGCAGCATCTTCATATTTGTTTCTTTTACATCAGTGAATTGTGTTCTACAATGTGACATGGGGCTGGGCTCAGGTTGACCTTTTGACTCTCTTGCATTTGACCTTCCAGAATATACTTGACGCTGCAGCTTCTCGCATAATATTAAAGCTACTGTAGGTATTTGTCCTGCACATTTCTCCATGTGGTTTCCACAGGTATTGTTGCATTTGAAGGTGCTGCATTCGTCTTTCCATATTACTGCACCTTATTGTAAATGAGTAATCAACTTCCATGAAGCATGTACACTATGTTAAATTTCTATCCACTACATGTTGGAGGCAGATATGCTACTTTTCGCTCAACTACATTTATTTGACACCTTTAGTGACTTTGCAGATTCATACACCGATCAGCCATAACTTCATGAGCACTTACAGATGAAGTGAAGAACATTGGTTATCTGGTTACCATGGCACCTGTCAGTGGGGGGGATATATTAGGCAGCAAGAGAACATTTTATCCTCCAAGTTGATGTGTTGAAGCAGGAAATATGGTCAAGCGTAAGGACGTGAGCGACTTTGACAAGGAACCAAACTGTGATGGCTAGACGACTGGGTCAGAGCATCTCCAACACTGCAGCTGTTGTGGGGTGTTTCCGGTTTGCAGTGGTCACTTTTTACACTGTGGTGCTGCTACTTTTACTTTTACAGAAGTAAATGATCTGGATACTTTATTTTCTACCACAAAGGTAAGAAGTGGGCAGATCAATACCTAAAGTATCAATACTAAGTCTTGTTTTGAGAGATTAGGGAAATCACACAATACACATTTGTTAAGTACCGTTAAGCACGGTCTTGTGTTTCAACATCCATGTGATTAGCAGAGAGTAGTGAACAGAAATGCTTCAGGTTTGGCAAATCATCCGTTGGGAATGAAAACATATTCAGGAGTAGCCTAATGATTATGCATTGACCTCATGAACAACACACGGCTCTCTCTTACATTAGCAGCTTTTTGTTATACAGCTATCTGTGTCGATATTGGTGATTCTGGCCCTGGTAATAATTGGCATCGAACTGGAACCAAATTTTGTGGTGTTACCTACCCCTAGTTTGAGCTAACTAGTGTGTTTCAACCAGACCTCAAACACATGAAAATACCAATTTAATATATATATTTAATATATATACTGTGTATGTACAAATTGTATGAATGATTTTAGTTCATATTTTGAATGGGCTTTGTATGCCTTTATATCTCCTTTATTTATTGCCATTGTTTAATGTCCAATAGATGCAGTTTGTAGCTTTTATGTTCCAAAATATATTGTATGACTTAACAACTATGCTATTGAGATGTGGTTTCTGCTTTAGAGGAAAATGGGTTCGTTTTTGCCAGATGCCCAGATCTCCACCCTGTCGTTAGGCATGTAATTGGATACAAACCCATTTAAACTCAACTTGTTCAACTTGCAATGCAGAGATAAACCTCCATGACGTGCGTTATACACAGTACAAATAATCAATGCTTTTTCAAGTTGCAGTGATTGCTGGTTTTGCGATACGATGATCACCACCTGGAAGTTACTACCTTAAGCCACAGCTTACCACATACACATGTAGATCATACTGTATCTGTCACTTGTGCAGAGCAAGACACTGTTCCAGACAAATAAATCTCATGCATCTTAGTGGTTTATGGAGCGGTGTTGTGTGTGGTCCAGGCCGAGATATACTGTAGATGGCAGGTAAGTAGAAAGTTAAAAGTGATCAGATCTAGTGAGAGGCTATATCTATATAGCATTATTCATATGTTAAAATAATGATTTGTGCTAACAAAGATTAGCATTCATTCGCTCAGTTTATTTTTGTTTATTTGCCTCAAGGTCAAACCAAATCGAACCATTCACAGCAATGGCGAGTGAACAAAGTACAGTTGCTGAAGTTTACTGCCGCTGTTGTAACCTTGTGGTTATAGTTTAATAGTAGTAGTAAATGTTTGCTGAAACATTCCGTTTCTTTCGGTGTGTGAATCTGACAGTGTGAATCCTGCTGGACAATATGTAACTAGGATTACTGGCCATTACCTATGGGCCAATCACATCTCGATGAGGTCATGCTTTGCTTTTGCCTCTCTTCTTCTTTTAGGATAGGCATCTTTCGATATACGTGAGGAAGGAGGGAAATAAAGACGACTAAGCTGAGCTGATGATGACTGCGAAAAAAATAAGAAAGGAAAAAGACAAGAATATGAACAAGGAGTTAACGAAGAACAGGAGAGGAAAAGAGGGGGAAGGAAGAAAAGATTCTAAAGAAGGATACATATAGATAGATTCCTTTTATCTACAGCTATAAAGAGGGGATTTGCGATGGAGGAATTAAAGGAGGGCATGCCTTGATATGCAAATGAAGCTGCTGCTAATCAAAGCAATAAGATTAGCCTTCCAAATTGAGATGAAGAAAGGCTCCATTATTTGGGCCGAGTGTCATGTTTAATAACGCGGAACGGCATGGTAATTCACTAGTGATGCAACTGTAGCCTATGTGGGTGTGTGTGAGTGTGTGAGAGAGACGTGTGTGTGTGTGTGTTTGTGTGTGAGTGTGAAAGAAGAAAAAAAAAATTATATATGTGTGTAATATTCACTGCAGTTTTGGAGAGGTGTTCGTGTGTGTCCATTGAGCTTGCCTGAGCAGGAAACACTTTTTTTTTAATGAAAACGTGGAGCTTCTGCCTGTTTTTGATTATTTATATATTTATTTGTTAGCATTTTATTAGTTCCTAATTTTTTGCCTGTAATCGCAGCAGGTTCGCGAGAACGAGTTTAATAAGATTTCTTATTTAGCGTGGCTGATGTTTGTGCAGGTTGGATGGGGCAATAGGTAATTGTGATGGTGCTTGGGGGGGGGGGGGTTGTTGGCACCATGATACTTTAACAGAACAGCTGTCCAATCAATGTGGCGATAAGTGTCGTGTACCAATGAGAGAGTAATTTAAGAGTCCATATTCATAGAATGCGCTACCTGCGCTACCTGTCCAGCACCAAACAACAGACATGCAAAGTTAGCAACTAGATGGAGAAGTTAAATAGCGGAGATATTAAAAGAGGGTGGTAGTTTTTCTCTGGAGTTGGTGGAAACTAAACAGAGCTATAAGAGAGTGAATATTGGACTTACGTTCCTCATGTGGCCAGGAATATGACTCTAAATTCATACTAATGTCTGCTAGATGTGTACAACAATTCTTCAAGGTGATAATATGTAAATGTTGTGTTTACAGCTTGTTCTGTTGCTTTAAGCATCAAATGTAAAAGGCACAGAGTGATATATTATATTATATTGTTGGATTATTATTACAGATGCATATATGTGAAAGCAGCATTTTAATGTTGTAGCTGGTGAAGATGAAGCTAATTCAAAGGACTTTATATGCTGTTGGGTGGTTTGATCTATAACAATGTATCCCATTTCAGTAAATGATCATACTGTATGTTTTGTATGTATCTGCCTCATATACCAAATGTCAAATGTACAATATTTTCTTCTGAAATGTAGTGGTGTATAGCATTAAATGGAAAACTTTAATTTAGTTATGCTTGAGTACAGTACAGTACTAAATTTTGGATTTGTGTGCTCTCTTATAAAAGAACACTGCGATGATCCCAGAAACTGTTATGATTGGACCTTGCAAACCTTGAAAGATGAACAAGAGCATGTTAGCTGCTTCTTCTGACCGCTGCATTGCATTTAGGTCAGATATTGTATGCCGATTTAATCGACAGCTTTAAAGGGAGATTGGCTTATGTATGAAAGGAGGACCATAACAACAGAGGGAGAGCGTTATTCTTCCAGCATAGGACGTGTTAAAGATTTCTCACAAACGCATATGGTAGAATAAGTAAGAAAGCAAAAAATAAACTGGATGAAGCAAAGGGAGAGGAAGGAGGAACAAGTAAACATCTTCTTTGTAGCAAAGTGGTTTATGACAAGTATGAGACAGACTAGAAATACCACTGGTGGGCAAAGAGAGGCTTCCAATTGCTTATGGTAATTATACCAGTCTATCACAACCAATTTAACCCTGACTGTTGATGGTTGAAAAATGCTGCACATGGCACCTTTAACTTTGAAAAGCCTGACAGGGAGAGCTGCCTCAGTAACTCGGGCAATGAGCCAATATAACCATTAACCATGGAGACAGAAATAGGCCACGGAAGCCGCCAACAGTAAGCATTCTGTTGTTGTTATCTTTACTGTTTCTCAATCCATCCTGACAGCCTTACCATCCTCTGGGGAAGGAAACAGCAGTCACTGGTGATTAAAAAGCCCCCACCGCCCCCACCTCCACCCCTCATCAGCCAAATTATGCCTGCATTAATATTTCATATTACACAGGAGTTGCAGAGAAACCACATGTGTACTCAGCCCTTTGTCTTCATGTCAAATGAAATGTGCTCGGCAATCATCAGAGGGTGAACCGAATTGGTGAGAGGAGGGGGGATGGCAGGAGGAGGGGAAGGAGAAAGGAAAGGGCGGAGGGCGATGAGAGGAAAGGATGGGCGGGAAGTAGGCAATGCAGGAAAGGAAGTGAAGCCAGGCCCAGGAGTTTAGAGTTGTAAGGGGAAAGAAGACGAAAGACCAGAACACACAGGCGAGAGGAGAGATGAGGCAAGCAGAGGAGTGAGGAGATCAGCAGAGTAGATGAAAGGCAAGTAGAGCAAATAAAATAGTACAGGAAGAGAGGAGAAGAAAGGGGGAGTCCACGTAAAGAGGTGAAGGCGAACACGGAGCCGAAGAGAGAACAAAGAGGTTCGTAATACATTTGAGAGAAAGTCAGCAAACAGCCTTGTTATCCACTAGTGTCATGTCCAAAATGCTTCCTCACGTTGTCTCTCAGTCATTGCATGATTATCTGTTTGCTAGTTCAATCCATTTTGCCCCCTGTGCTTAGAAACTGTGAATTTGGAATTTGAACAGCTCATTACAGATAAACACATTTGAACGTGTAAAAGCAATAGTTGGTGTAGACCCTATAGCAATGCTCCTCTGGCACAGAGCTGCTTTGACACGATAATGTTTACCATGTTCACCATCTTAGCTTGACATGTTAGGTCTTTGTCCCATCACTCTACATTTTAAACCGCAAGTATAAATCACAATCTGTTCAAAAACATCACTTGTGTCTGTGCATGAGTCCCTGTGTTTTCAATAAGAGAAAGCCCATCTGTTGGTAGCGTTTGCTAAATAGCACTAAACAGAACGTTTATGATGGGAAAGCTGTTAATTATGAAAGCATTTAGTCATAAACTCATGATGCCGCTGGACGAAAAGTGAAGAACACTAAAGTTATTCCAATTCATTCTCTTGGGAACATGAACGTACGCACCAAATTTCACGCAATCCATTTGTTTTCTATAGTTGAGATATTTCACTCAAAATCAAAAATGTGGCACTGGAGGAAAAGTCAGGTGATCACAAAAGTCAGTAGGTTTAATGGTTGAACCATAAAACTCTGTACTTAAATTTGTGCCAGTCCAGGTAGATGTTGAGATATTTCATTAAATAAATTAGATTTTGACCTGCTGCTGGGGGATCGACAAGTCATTAGAATTCATCCTTAAGGGACGCTGAATATAACCTATCTGATGTTTCAATATTTCAATCCAAACCAAAAATGTCAACCTCACGGTGGCACTAGAGGTAAAGTGAGAGAATCACCAAATTCATTCGAATTCATCCTCTGGGAACAATGAATGTCTGTACACAATTCCATGGCAATCCATACATTTGTTTTTCAGTTATTACTGTACAGTCTGGACCACATTAGCGGGCCGACTGATTGCCACCCACAGAACCACGTTGCTAGGATGGCTGATAATTGACAGCTGTACCAGAACTCAATTTTGGCTAACAGGGCAAATATACAGAATCAGGTTCATGCAAATGTGAATCAAATTGAATTAAACCCAGTGGGGCCGGGCCCCTCTGAAACAAACCTCTTTATGCCTGAGATGGTCTGACCCACAACAAACAATAAAAGCCATAAATCTGCCTGTCAAGACAAATGGCACATCCCCCACATTAACTGCGATAACACAGATACAGGTGGCAGGGGGTTCATCCAATTGTCCATAAATGGGGGCGATGTCACCAACAGATGGGGTTCTCTTATTGAAAACATAGAAACACATGGACACACGCACAGACACAAGTAATGACAAAGCGACTGCTAGATGTTTTTTAACAGATGCGATTTGTACTTGAGGTTCAAAACGTAGCGAGAGGGGAAAAAGACCTTATTTTGTCCAAGAGTGTATTGGTGACTACTTAGAGTTTCACGCTTAATTACACACACACACACACTCTTGACAGGGAGCTAGCAGCTCGTTGGTTGGCTGAACACTAGCTTGCCGGTGGTTGAGTGTGCTGCCATCACCATGAGATTGCTGCAGCCTCTTGTTAACCCTCGTTTTACGAAACAACCCAGTGCCTCATCTTCAAGCACACTTATCAGCCTCTTACTCCCAAATCTCTCTCGCCATCAACAATTATGTCTGTCTGTGCATGTGTGTCCTTGCATGCGAGTGTGTATCCCTGTCCCTCTCGCTGGCTTGGAAGTTAGCAGCCGCAGCTTCGAGAGCGCTTCAATATCTTTTCCCTCTAACCTGATCATTAATTACAGTCTGCCTCTAGCTGACCGCAGCCCAAACACTGCCTAACACGGTTACCAAGGCGACCGACACAAAGTCATTCACAAAACAAGATTCAGGAAACACAGATTTAAGCGCGTTCACAGCACAGCAGTCGCACTCTGTTCGTGTCGGTACCAAGCGTCAAGTATTTTAATGAACGTGCGTGCTGAACGAATGTTATTCAGTCATGTCAAATGTAAGTGAAAAGCGTTAACGCTTCGGTGACACCTGTAACTGGCTCGGCTTCATCTCAAAAGCACCGTCACTCACTAAACACTCAAGATGAAACCAGTCGCCTGGTTGCTACATCGTGAGTTGATCAAAGCGACTGCGTGCCAGAAAGTCAGTCATGCCTGAGCTGTACGGCTCTCAGCAGTAATCAACCTGGAGCTGTGCCTGCAGTGAGGCTGAGGGACATCGCACTTTAAATGGGCTCCTGGCAATCAGCTGTGGGCTGTGTGTGTTTGTGTGTGCGCTCGTAACACACTTATGTTGAGATGGAGAGCAGATTAAGTACTTGCCAGCAGCAAAATGTTGCTTCTAATGCTACACAAGTGTGCTCTGTGTTATTTTAGTACTGGCCGTGCGATGCTGTATATCACTCAGTACACACACACACACTCTGCAAAATACTTACTGGGAGGAAACTTACTTTAAATCCATGCTTGCTAGCTTGCAGTCGTCCTTTTCCTGGCCTTCTCTAATGGTCAATCAGTGCAGGAATGAATGTTATGAGGATGCACATGCATAACATGTGCATCCTCATGCGCACAAAACTGATACTCCCCGTCATACAAACATTGCTCCGTGGCACAAATCATGGTCAATAACTCTTGCCTTGGAGGTAAGACGTTGGGCTTTATTCGGATGGACCATAGCATTGCACACAGATGATACAATTGCTGCCAACGTGGAGCATTATAAACCATTGTGCAGTGTTTTGGCATCTGAGGTACTGCAGAGAAGGTGGAATGCGATCCAGGTTGCCCTAGTTTGAGTGACAGTTCCACGACAAGCCTGATTCAACCTTTTTCCCAGACAATCCTGCTTTTTTTTTGCCAGAACCCGCTCTGCTTGCACTCCACAGCGCACTGGCCTCATTCATTCAAATGAACGAGGGGGCAGTGTTTGTCCACGCAATGCTGTCAGTACCTGTGTGTGCCTAAGACCGCCTGTACTCTTTATAACCAACTTCCACTCCCCACTACATGGCTTGGGATGGCAGTTAATGTGGCGGACCCTCCACGCGAACACGCAAACGGAGTGGAAGTGGGTAGGGAGAGGGTGTAGGGGTGGTTTGAGAAAGGCCCAGAGACTGGCCGACTGCCACCAGCTTATATAGCTTGCAGCCAGACAAGGTGAGCTGCATCTCCCCAACAACCCGACGCCGCCCACCAGGCCTGGAGGGAGGGTCCTGCTTGCAGGGTCATCGCAGGAAAAGCACAGGAGGAACCGATAACACTAATTATGTCCCCGTTGCATCGAAGTGTTCAGTGGTGTTCAGTCCTGTGCGTTTCATGCTGTAACATTTAAAAATGTCCACTGTTAAAAAGGGCCCTTTTTATGTGTCAAAGGAGTCATGGTTTAATTAAATGGTCAGTCGCAGTGTTTTCATTTTATCAAGTGATAGGCTTGCCACAGTAAAATGTCTTTCTCTGAAAACACAAGTTTGGCTTCTGCTTTCTTTGTATGTTGCTTTGAAAAACTCAAACGTAGAGGGGTGGTGCTCTGAACTTTGTAGAGTTGCCACATTGTGCAGATGGGTATTAAAGCGACTCGAGTAGCTGCCTGTGAAACTTTGATTTAGTTACTTCAAAGTGCTTTTTCATGTGGTGTTCTGTTATTTTGTCCGCCCCCCTGTTGAGTTTGGAACAGAGGACAGTCAAAACCAATATGCTCCTGGAGATAAAAGTAGAGAAATAGATAGTGAACAGAATGGGAAGACGTGCTGATGGCAGGGGAAATATAATGTTAGGGAAGTGGATATGGCTAATCCATTTACTCCTCAAATGCTTCTGACATTTCTGTCCACAAGGGGGAGCAGATGGGGTCACCCGACTCAGACAATTATATTTCTACATCATGACAGATGGAGCCGGGGGGGATTGTGGGGTGGGTTGGGGTTTCCCTGTTGGTTAGAGGGATTAAATGCTAGAAACTGGGGAGGGGATCTAAAAAAGGGGAGGGATAGATGGAGAGTGTGCGGGATACAGAGCTAATGGCAGCCAGCAGTTGATTGGCTGTGACTGGCAGCCAATGGGTGTAAGAGACGAATAAAGCGACTGGAAGGGTGATTAGATTAGATCTATTAGCAGCTGGGGGAAGGGAGCGATGCAACAAGGGTGAATGTGTGTTGAGTGTGTTTGTGGTTTTGTACTGGATTAATGACCAGAAGAAATTAATGAATGTGGTAAATGGAGGACGCTCATAAGTATAGTACACATCTCAATGTGTGTGTGTGTGTGTTTGTGTTTAAGGCACAAATATATCATACACATGAAACCTGTTTAATTTGATTACCAACATGAATGTGCTGCACTTCTCAGTTTTCAGATGTCATTATACAGATCATACATGTTAATGTATTTGTACATATAAGAAAAACAATTACCACAACATGATGAACATGAAGAAAATTAATATAACAAGCACAAATTGCTTTTTATATCCCCTCTCTCACCTCTCCTTTGCTCTTTCTGTACTACCTTCCTGTTTCCATATCCTTTCATCTCGGCTCTTTTCTCTCTTTCCTCGAACCTTTCATAAACACCTGATTTCGTTCTCTGTCTGTCTTCTTGCTCTTCCTCTTGGCGAGGCTGCGAGAGGAGGCCAGCGCGGCAACGTCACAGTCAGCAAAAGCATTCCTTTTTCACCACTACTCATTTCACCACTACATTCCTTGACTGTCGTGTTGTCGTCTCCACCTACCCCCTAGTTTCAAAAGGGGAGATAACAGCAGCCAAAACCTGAGAAAAGCATGAATAAAATACAAAGCGGGTAGTGGTGGACACAGGCAAACCTGGCAACCTACAAAAAACAGACTGAGCCAATTAGTTCTGACAGCAACACTTCCACCTACACTCAGCCTGCATAAAGACATAAATAATAACAAAAAAATTAAATTAATTTGAGAATTTCACGCACACTCAAAATTCCAGGTTTACTTTGGGAAAAACTGGCATTGCCATGGAGGCAACAAAATATGTCGGTGCATGTCACAGCCTCAGTGAAAACCAGTCAAATAACACATGGAACTCATCTTATCATGTTTATATTCATATTCTATAAATATAACTATATTTTAAACATATTTGTAAAAAAAAAAGTATATTCTTTATTATAATATGTAGTATATTCAGTTGCACGGGTTTGTATAGTGCATTTAGTATGTAATGTGCAAACCATGTATGGCTCTTTTTGAAAATTCTGAATATTTAAACTTTCATAGTAAAACTATAGTCTATGGATGGTTAGCTAAAGATGCCTCCTCTGATTATGTGTTTACACTTTTTTTTATTATAAACAAATTACACCAAGTAGGGGCCCCATGAATCAACGAGGTTTATCATCCCTTAACGACGCCCCAGCAAACTGTTAATGAAGGTTTGGGGGTCACCTCTAAGGTCAGTATGACTGTTGTTACATAATGGCAATCAGCCACCACAGTGCCCTTTATATGCTGGAGCCATATAGAAGGAAAAATAACCCTGCAGGATGTATTATCTCTTCATCAACGCTATAGGTAGAAAGCAGATGGTCCAGTAGTTAATAAGGAGCCATCAGAACAATTACAAGGAGGCCTCATGTTAGGCTCCTCAAAGTTGATTACTCCAAGCTTTTTTAACATTCTTAGTTATGTTTTTTGGACATATACCTGAACAGAGGTATGTACAGCCATAACTTTATGAAGCAGGAACAGCGTAAGGATGTGAGCGACTTTGACAAGGAACCAAACTGTGATGGCTAGAGAATCTCCAACACTGCAGCTCTTGTGGGGTGTTCCCCGTCTGCAGTGGTCAGAACCTACCAAAAGGGGTCCAAGGAAGGAAAATTGTGAACTGGCGACAGGGTCATGGCTCATTGATGCACGTGGGGAGCGAAGGCTAACCAGAAGAGCTTCTGTAGCTCAAACTGCTGAGTTCTGATAGAAAGGTGTCAGAAACACAGAGCATTGCAGTTTGTTGTTCTGATATTCTGATTCTGATTCTGATACGAGGCTGCATAGTCGCAGACCAGTCAGGTTGCCCATGCTGTCATCATGTTATGTCTGATCAGTGTATTTATATACATATAAACAAATATTAATATATATTTATTATTTTTAAGAGAAATACTTGCCAATGTCCTACAATACTTTGTAATTTCACATACAAGGTGCTAAAAGTGATGTATATGTTATTCAAAGATGACTAATCAGAGCCAGAAGGTTGGCTGCCTTTATGCTACATGTGGAATTACAGACTCTGTTTGCTTAACAAGCATCCAAAATGATCAGAGTGGATTATGCTAAAACATAAATGAGAAATGATCACCAAAGAGGTGATGCGAGATGCATTTTGCCTCATTAACATAGTAGAGTGGTTCATTTATGGAGATGGGAATGTGATAAGTGATATAATAAAAATAGAACACACACACGCAAAGGCAAATGCTGACCAAATGTAGGGAGCTGAGGTAGCATTTCAACCAGAGGTATTTGGACATGCTTGGTCCCAAAGCTGCATGGACCAGGCAGTTGATCAGGCCAGTCAGGCACGCTGTGGACAGACGCACAGGATGAGTATCACATATTATGAGCTTGAGTATATGTGTTGTGTGTGTGACTGGGCTGGTGGGTTGACGTGTACTCACACTGGCCACCAGCCACATATTTAACCCCGGACCACCAGTTGAAGATCATGGCGGCGTGATGGTAGACGTGGAGGAAGGTCAGCTGACTGTTCTTCTTCCTCGTCAGGATGAAAAATATCTGAACCCCACAAACACGAAGGCAGGCATACAGTAAGATCTTGCAGCCGTGTGTGTTTATATATGGAAGCGCTGCAGCTACAAAAATACATGCGCAGGTGAGCAGAAGATCTGCCGCTTTAGTTGGGAAGTGCTGTAAATACCTCGTGAGTTTTAAATGAGAAATGGAACTCTATCAAATCAAAATAACTCTTCACAACGTCTTTTCACTCCTTTCATAATCACAGTGTCGCTGAGCTCTATAACTTTGGAGAAGTAGAACCAGCAGCACACTCTGGCCATCTGTCCAGTAGCGTGAAAAAGGTTTTAAGTCTGCTCTCAAAACATTTTATAAATTGGTTTCCAGAGTGTAATTTCTACTGCGAATAATTAGTTTCAGATAGTTTTGAGAACAAACTACTTTTAGGATTTTTTAGAATTTTAGGATACGCATTGACATTTTGTGAGGTACTTTTACATAATATTTTGAATGTCAAGGTCTAGTCGACCAAAACCTGTGTGTTTGGATGCATTAAAACTAATTCCAGAGTGGACCATTATTTAGAAATTGTTGCATAAAGTAAAATGCAGTACCCTCACGGCCGGTGGCCTGTCGCTGTAGTCGACTGGCTGGCACAGCAGACTGTATCTGGCCAACCAGGAGGAGGCTGTGAACTGGACAAGACAAAAGTGGCTTTTCATCGCTGCTTCCTCTCGGTCAGCACAGGGACCTTTCATTATATTTTGTCACACACAAACTGACATTGAGTGAGTGAAATCACTTCCTGTTTCACCGATGACTCCCACAATGGACAGAGCAAGAAAAATACTGTGGTGTCCACCGAGATTTACATTTGTCTGACCTCACAGCTAAGGGGCATTTTGATTGTTTATATTATTAGCAAACAGTTACCTATTTCTACATCCAGCAGGTCTGGATCAGCATTAACATTAATCAAGAGTTGAGTTTTGGCCACCTCCAATATTCACTCTATAGCTAGCTGTTTAGTTGCTATATATTCGCCAGCTATATGCTAACTTTGTCTAACAGGTGGTGTGCTGTGTGTTTCTAGAGTGTTTTCACTGTCTGCTGTGGCCGAAAACAACACTATGAGAGCAGTGAGAGTGACTCAAAACAGGAAAGTCGCAGGTTGCAAACAAAAACAAAATTTGATTAAACCGCCTGGAAGAAATATGGATAACGTAAGGATTATGTTCACTAATCCAAATGTATCTCTTGATAATGGATAATAACTAATAATCCTCTTGATGAATGGCTACCTAATGTGGGAGGCAGGGTGATGCGTTTTCCTATATACATTAACATATGAGAGTGCTGCCATCTAGTGTTTGCAGATGAAAGCTCTGCGCACAACAGGACACTTACTTCCTCTCCTTTACAGTGTATATTTCAGATGGAGCTGAGCTTCATGTGTGTTGATGTCTTTGTCAGGTCTTGGACTCCCTCTTGTGGCGTTGGTCTGTTAATCAGCTGAGGTTTTGGTGTTGGTGTTGGTTTATAAACTAGAAACTCCAACACAGTCTTATTGTAAGATACAACAGATGGACAGGTGCACTTTCGCTGCACTGAACATCAGTAGAGTGCATCCCAACACAGTCTGGAGGTCACAGAGGTCATCTGCTTGGCATCATCCCCCTTTGGTCATTTGGGGGTTTGAATGACAAAAGTAGTGATACAGTATATATACATTGTGAAATTACACCTAAATTACACTTGATGTGTTTCGAAGTCTACTTTTGATGGTGGGTTTTTTTGACTAAATATCTTTGAATTTGAATAAAATTTGATAAAAAAAAATATCTGGTTTTTCTTCACCAAACTTATATCCAGGCACTGTGGATGAGGCATTTTGGGAGGTGAAATTGACAAATCAATCCCTCAATCCACAGTGAGCGTGGACAGAGTACACAGTACAGTAGGTAGTTGGGCCCCTCCAGTAGCCTCCTCACCGGGACCTCCAGAGGAACATCCCTGACAGGGCTCGCTTCTACAGCCTGCTGAGGTTTATCGAGTTTCGTTAAGACCTACGGCATTAAGACCTAGTGAAAATCTTTTCAGGACAAGGAACATATTAATTACTGGGAATTGTAGCAGCATTACGGCTACAATCGTCATAGTTATAAAGACGACAGCCACCTCAGCGATCTGCAATGCTGTATCACAGTACACAAAGCTGATCCTATTCATTCAATCTGGTGATTTGAAAGAGACCCCACGCAGTTGTATTAATTACAGTTAACTGTTATTAAACAGCAGGAATCTTCATATACTTAAATATTTCATGTAAAATATTCAGTTCAATTTGGTGTTCTCTGAGTTTCTTAGCCAAATGGTGGATCTAATCTTTCACCCTAGGACCCAGATCCAGGTGGACTGGTGGTTTTTCTTTGGTTTTATATAATAGACAAAGTAAGCAAGGTTTACAAATTCTTAAAGGAATAGTTTAATAGTAGTTACATATTTTATAATATGCTCATTCTCCTTCTTGCCAAGAGTTGGATGAGAAGACAGACACCACTCTCATGTCTGTGCGCTCAGGATGAAGCTCTAGCTTATTATTTTAGTTGAGCATAAAGATGGGAAACAGCTAACCTGTACAACCCCCAGCACCTCAATAGCCCACTAATTAACGTGTTATACTGTATGTAGTTTGTTAAATCCAAAAGCCAAAAAAACCCACCACAAGTTGTGGTTTTATGGGGAGACTGTGTGCTGGACTCGTTCATGGCCAGGCACAGTCAGTTCTCGGGGGTCATGTTGACAAGATATGACATGTAATTAGTGAGTTTTAGAGGTGCTGGTGGGCAGATGAAATGAAACCACTGCTACAAATCTCTCTCCCAGCATATTTAAAAAAATGCAACCATTAGAGTGAGGGAGTAACAACTGTCGGCGGCCTCGTAACTACTTAGTGTGTGGGTCAGGAGACACTCTTTTTTTTTTAAATACATTTCAGGACATAGACAGGTCCCAACCAGTTGACTCTGTCAGCATTGTCCTCGTGGGTTCAGGGCTGATTTAAAACAGCAGGTGGCGTGTTGAGCCTTTTTCATCCCTTGAAATGCTGATTTTTATACATTTGGTAACAAATATCAATATTAACACCATCATTGATGTGTTTCATCACAGTACAGTCACATCATTTATTATACAGTTAAAAAAAAACATGCAACACATGTGCAGTACCTCTTTAATTCTCATGGTGAAAGCAAATGAGCCTATTTGCCAATAAGTTGAACTATTGTTTAATGACCCTCTATTGTGAAAATAGATTACTCTCCTTTATGTGAAAGACTGCAGGTCCTGGACAAGTCACAGAAAGAGTTACTATCTATATTAACGCCTTAGAGACACCTAGAAACAAACATTTCAAAATATATTTTCTTTTTAATGGAGAACAACAACTAAAAGGTCCATTCCTCGTTCAGGTAATTAACTGGAAGTAAAGTCACAAAGTTTTAAATCGACAGCAAATATGCAAAATTCATTAAATGGAGCAATGTACGTTTGCTGGTGTGATTTATAATATCAAATGATTTAATTGGATTAGTATACTAATCTAATTTCTTATATCACTTCCCAAAATTCTTGTACACATTCAAATGAACAGAGGACAGCACTTGTTATGTGTGCACAGCAACTTTGTAGCACGACTTCCAGGCAGAAGCAGAAAGGAACATGTTTGCACAGTAATCTGACTGAGGTCTCCTCAGCAGCGGTGTACAACATCCTATGACTCCGTCTGAGCGACACTAGCCATCAGTCCATCCAGTCTCTCTGCACACATCCATCTACAGCGTCCTGCAGGCAGGTTTTACACCATAGACTTCATTAATAGGAGAGGACAGAGTAGGACCCACGGCTTGATCCACACAGGGGAGTGAGGTGTGAACATGCTAGGAGAGAAAACGCAATCTGATTACTGCTTAAAAAGATTAAACTGCTCAGTGAACTGCTGTTTACCTGTATGTTCTGCCATCAAAGTAAAGATATTTCACCAAATGTAAAATATAAAGTAAACCCACCCTGACTAACAACAGAATAAAGAAGCAAGAACGCTCCTGCAGTTAGTGATGATGGGGCCGATAATGCTGAGGATGGTGGTGGTTGTTGTGGTCGTGATTATTGATCGGATGAAGATTCAGCGTTTTATTCTGACTTGTATCATGCTGATGTTTGGACTGATTCTGGTGAGTGGTATAATTGTGGTGGTGGTGAGAATGATGATGAGGATCATGATGATGGTGATGAGCCCCCCCGGGAGCTGTGTCTCCCTCTTCTGGATCATCAGTGTCCAGTTGAATTGTGGGTATTGTAGTCTGCTGGCCATTTGTTTCGTTCTTCATGCTACTGCTCTTGCCACTTGATAAAGTAGAATTAGCCTGGGAAAGATAAAATGCATGTTATAATTAAATTCTTTTTTTGTAGCTTAAAGCTGCATTCACTGCATGTTTGCCGTTTTTTTTTATTTTTCTTTTTTACTGAAAACAGATGCTTGCTCCTGCTGGAAACAAGGTTAATGAGTTAAAAGAGGTTTTAAAAAACCGCAGTAGAGATGCGGTGAAGTGCAGAGCTGGGTGATAATTCTCTTACACAAAGTAATTTGATCCTTCATTAATGTAAAAATATTGATTAATGCAGCTTCAACTCAAAGAGGATATGGCAGTTGTTTTTGATTGAGTGAGTAAATCATACTAAACACTGAAAATCACTTGTGAGTGAACGTGTGTGTGTGTGTGTGTGTGTGTGTATGTGTATTGTGATTACTCACAGAGCAATTGCAGATGTTTTTATAATAAGTGGCTCTGACTGCAGCCTCTACATAGGGGTAATGCAGGATACTGTAAGGCAGCACTATATGGAAGGTGAGCAGACCACACCTGGAGCAAAAGGAGACACAGAGAGAGAATCAAAGTGTAGATGTGAATTCCTGCTACTTTATTGGTTTCTTCCTTATTTTCACAATATGATGCATAATCAAATTATATAGTTATGGTTTGTATCTCTAAAATTAATTTGCAACGCCATTCATTTCAAAGCACATTCTTTCATCTCCTACTGTGTGTGACTGAGGACTAATATGCTCACATGTACCCCTGAGCCAGAGTTAGCTACATGGCCAATTAACATCTGCAGTCATTGGTTCAGAGCTGGTGCATTATCTCAAACCAGTTCTTCATGTTATGCCAAAGAACCGGCTCTTGGCCAGGAAAAATGATTCCACGGCATCAGCAACACTTTGCTGGTCTAGAACCAAGACAGGGGCTGTGAGCGGCTAATCATTTCTCACATCAAAGTTATGTTTGTAACATCACTGTGAGAAATTAGTAGCTATGTTTGCTTGGGTAATGTTATCTGACCAACAGCTGGCTAGCTGGCCAGCTACCATAACCTTGGTAATAATAACTAACATTATTAACATGCCAGTTTCTAACAACGTCAACGGCTCAGCTACCTTTGTCACTTGTGCTTTTGAAATCTTACAAACTTGTTTTTAGAATCCAGAAACTGGTGGTTGGAAATGCATATTATTATCGTGGCATAAGACCTTTGACATAAGACCCTAAAAGCTGTCAAGCCAAGGATGCTGGGACAATCACTAATATTCGATATATTTTATGTTCATCAAAGAGCAGAAAGCGGCTGGGGTTTCAACACAAAGAAATCATCTAAATTTGATCTACATTTCTTGATGGGAAAGCTTGCCTTACCTATCATAGACCAGGAAGTCGTCTTTGTCCCCATCCAGAGCCTCCCACACGTCGCTTTGAAAAGGAGCCTGCTGGTACACAGGAACACCAGGGGGCGCTCTTCTTTTCAGCTCCCAGTACATGGCTCTGGAATGAGCATCACGCTCATTTACTATCATAAAGGACACTTCTGTCAGGTTGCTGCGGTTCAGCTTGTCACGCAGGCCTCTAATGCTACAGAGAGAAAGACACAGAGACGCAAACAGATAAGAAACAGAAAACCATCTTTTCTATTTAGGCCCTCCAGATCCTTTTTTCCTTTTTCCTGAAGGACTCACATGTCCAGAGTCATGTGTTAGCTCGACAAGTGCTGTAAACGTAATAATAATTATAATAATTAATAATTAGAAGCAAGAACTTCAATCACCTCCACCAACCATTTTAGAATAGAAAATAACCCCACCAAAATGAAACTCATTAAAAACAATCCTATTCAACTAAACATGTATAGCCTGTGATACACCTTAACATTGATTGTTTTGATGGGCAGGAAAAGTTTTCACTTGTTATAGTAGGAAAAGCACATGTTCTACTAATAACATTGATCATGGCTCTTTTCCAGTAAGCCATGACAGTGTGACAGTGAGCAAGCATGAACTATACCAGGATCCTTAAACTGAAACAGTTAAATTCAGCCATCATTCATCTTCATTCAGTATTTACAGCTGTGCCTTTCCTATTGTGACACGTCAAAATGTCTGCCGTGAAAAGGGACTATTCAGTTTAACTCTGGCCAAATGTAATGTCCAAACATGGTTAAAGCTTTATTAACTTTAAAATATGTTTTAAATAATTACACTGAAGTCTGTTTTCTTACTTGGAGGCCTGAGTGAGACAGAACTGTCAGCTGGCCTTCAGTAGCGCCACCACAACCACGTTTCCCAGCAGCTCTTGCATTGGTTCACGTCTCTTTATCGTCCAGTGGGGGGCGGGTTTGCAGATCCTGGAGGCGTCATTGTCCCCCTCCACCAACACACTGACATGGGAGGCCCACAGCAGACCTGGCAGGGCCGCGAACAGCCACAGCGACGAGAGAGAGCGCATTGTCCCTCCCTGGCTGGCTGGACTGAATCTACCCGATGAGAAAGACGTACTATAATCCATGTTACTTTGACCGAAAGGCACTTTGTACATTGACACACAGGTGCCACGTGTAGCCTTTTTGACATCAATAACCCCAGTCAATCAATTAATAATCAGTAACCACATTTTGAGACATGCCTATAATTAAACAAAACTGTGAAACAGAGATTAAAGGAAGAAAAGTCATGAAGTCTTTGTGGTTGAGTCATCTTCTACGTACAAAGCTTGTGCTATAGCCTCTGCACTGTGTATAACTGCACTCATGGTGCCATGAATGCAGCACGTGCAGGCAGTCGGGGGCCAAAAACAGATTCAGTCTTTGGCAGCTTTCCCCTGTCCTGAATCAAATGGCCAGTCAGTCTGATCCCCAAAGAATTAAAAGAGTAAACCCTCATTGTCTCTCTCATCACATGTGGGGTAAACAAACAGCAGAGAGAAGAATGCCGTGGGCAAATGGACAGGAAGAAAGACAGAGAGAGGCTGCGACAGAGATGTTTACAGCCGCAGTGACATCCAAAAACTGTCTGTACAAACAGATAAATGGGCCCATTTTTTTTTGGTTGGTGTGGTCTGGTAGGATTAGTTATTAAATTACAAACTCAATTAAATTGTCAATCTGCTTGTCAGCATCTGGCATTTATGTGTCCCACAAGCACTAGCTACCTACTGCATTTAGTTATATTAAGTGTCTAAAACAACACCAACAAACCTTAAAATTAATTATTTTGAAACAAAGAGTAGTTTTAGAAAAAAGAAAACTAACCCTCTGAAGCAAAACATTTATTAATACAATTGGCATATTTCAGAAATTAGTCTAGTAATGTGACAAAAACAAATTTGAGCCCAAAAAGAAAACTCTTACCTCTGTCCCCTCTCTGTCCTGTGACCCACATAAACGGACAGTAAACCCCTGTTGTTTTTAAAGCCTGTGGGGTTGACTAAGCACTTCCCCCAAATCAAACAGAAAGAGAGAGAGAAAGAGAGAGAGAGAGAGAGACAGAACCAGAATCTGTACGCTAACGCATACTTAGTGTGTAATCTTCAACACGTCAAATTCAGATACTGGAGTAGTGATATAAACATGTACAAGCTGTAGACAAAATATGGTAAAACCCTTGGTGTCGAAGGACTTTAATTTGAAAGTATCTCAATCACCAGTGCACAAAGGTGAGTCATGTTATGTTCACTACCAAAAGGCCTTTTTCACAGCATGAAGTTTGACATAAGAGCCATCTGTTATCTATACCGATCACTGACGCTGGATTGGTTGCCAGTCAATCTGACGAATAGAGACAGACAAACGTACATGCAAACAGTCACACAAATTACAATACATATTTATTTCTGTGGAGCTATTAGCAGCTTCCTTTGAAAAGTATTGTTTGTGCAATGTATGCCTTTACCATGTAGAGCCAACAGTAGATAGCTGACTAATAAGGGGAGAAAGAGATGCACGACAGAGGTCCCCCAGCCGTACTCGAATCATGGTAGGCATCTTAAACCCCCAGCCCAAAAAGCCCACTGGCTGTGTTTCCCCTCCTGTGTGTGTCTTATGTCCCTGTTGATTAGTAAGTTACGATATCCTTTATTTATCCCCGTAGGGAAATTCCCTCTCTGCATTTGACCTATAAGTATTAGGAGCAGCGGGCAGCCACTGTGCAGCGCCAGTGGGCCAACTCCGGTTCTAAGCCAGGCCCTTGGTCAAAGGCACTGAAAGGAATGAACCTAACAGATTAGTTGGCTGAAATATCACTACAACTATTGGATGGATTGCTGTGAAATTTGGTACGGATGTCCATGGTGCCCAGAGGATGCAGCCTTATGAGTTTGGTGAGCCCTTGATGTTTTAACTAGCACCACCAGCAGGTCAAAGCTCTCACTTATGTGGTGAAATATCTCAACAAGAGGGGGGGCTCTTGTGGGTTCATGTGGACTCTTCTTGGGAACATGGTAAACACGACCCCATTTGAAGGCACCATGTAATTTGATGATCCCCTGACATTTCCTCTAGTGCCATCATCAGCTCCAACTTTTAATGCCGTTACCAGCCGCCTCAGCTGTACTTTGTTTAGTGCTTATTGGCTAATGTTTATGGAATGATAGGAGTGCCACAATAAAGAATAAATATGTAAATAAAAGAATAAAAGAATATCACAATAAATGTGGAAATATAAAGAGAAATAAATAAAAGAATAAAAAAATAA